>OZ030026.1:20484200-20544200 GCA_964023405.1 Apodemus agrarius | reverse complement strand
CTTCTTTCACTCTGTCCTCTCCCCTCCCCCACTCCCCTCACCCTCTTTCTCCATGCGCTCATGGCTGGCCTCTACTCCTCTACTTCTCTTCTTTCTCTCTGCCTTTCTCTCTCTACGACCCTCTCAACTCGCTTCCCCATGCCCTGAGTAAACTCTGTCCTATACTATACCAGCCTGTGGCTGGTCCCTCAGGGGAAGGGACACCTCAGCATGGGCCCGTGGAGGCACCCCTTCCCCCACACCCGACTGCACACCCACCCAACATAGTCTCTCTCTCCTTTTTTTTTATAAAACACAGCAATGCCCATAGAGGCCAGAAGAGGGCATTGGATCTCCTAGATCTGGAGTTAGAGATGGTTGTGAGCTACCAACTTGGGTTCTGGGACTCGAACCCAGGTCTTGAGGAAGAGCAACCATCTTTCTATCCCCTCAACATAGCAACTTTTAAAAGGCAAGTATGTCTCTTCAGAAGTTTGGCTTTATTACATATAAGCAATCTATTAGGGATTTTTAAAAAAGGAATTCTGTAATTATGTAGCCAGCAGGGGGCAATTAAATACTTGGAAAAAGCATCCTGTTTAAGAAAAAAAAATTAAACTTGGGATTGCCTGACGGCCTTGCCTGTGTGAGACAGCCGTCTGCCTTTGGAGTGTAATTAGCACCTCCTCACGCAGTCACACGTGGAATTTGTGAAAATAATTGAGCACACTTAAACAGACGGATTATAAAACCACATTTGAAGGCCTGTCTGGGCTGGACTGCTTGGGCTGGGCTTTATTCATGTGTGCATATCTTGCTTTTATATTATTTTATGTTTATTATAAAAACACATACAAGAATCTCCCGAAATGACAACAAGACAAATCAGAATCATGATGAGTCACTGACCTGATGCTCCTGCAGACTGGCCGGCTCTAGGTGGCCAAGATGGCAGCATGCCAGAGCTCTCTTCTGCAGCTGTGTGCGGCTCAGGACATTTAGAGAGGGGAAGAAAAATGGATCCCAGTGCACTTCTACCAGGGACTCGTCCTACTATGGTACCAGCCACCACAGTGGGAAAACTTCATTAGCCGATTTCCAGATGCTGCAGTGAGAATCTCGGCTAGTTCTTGTTGTTGTTGTTGTTGTTGTCCTGTCGTCGTCGTCATCGTCGTCACCGCTGGTCGTCGTTGGTCGTCATTGTAGTCGACATCGTCGTCATTGTCGTCATCATTTGCAGCGGTGGCGGTGTCCCCCTCCTCCTCCTCCTCCTCCTCCTCCTCCTCCTCCTCCTCCTCCTCCTCCTCCTGATTATTGTAAAATGCCACTAATCCTTCAAAAGCCACTAAAGGGGACATTTTCTGTAACTAAAGAGAGGAGAGTTAAGTTAAAATTTTTGTTGCTTGACCAACATACAACTCTACAGTCTGCATGCCATGTGACCGCTCAGCCGTGGTTGGAATGTGACCTCCGGCTTGGTCTCTCTTAGTCCTTCAGAAACCCAGAGGTGCAGCTGCTTCATGCTGGCCTCTGTTTGGCCTCGGTTAGCATGCTGAAGGCAGATCAGTCCTTTACAGAGAGGGGAGTCAAGGGTACTTCCGTCCTTCCGCAGTTACCTCGTCCTCCAGGTGACTCTCCCCCTCAGGGTGCTAAGTCCTCTGCCATCCGGGGGCGGAGCCTCCGCACTTGGAGACAGCTGAGCTCTCCCACTCTCACTGGGGGTGGGGGTGGGGGGGAGCCAACGGAGTCGCACATTCAGTGTGAAAGTCAGTGAAGCGCTCTTCTAAGAAGGCAGATCGAAGGCCTGTCAGTACCAGATTACTTTCAGTATTGTGTGTATTTATAATTGATGAGTTTTTTTCCCAAACGTCCTGTATTGTAAAAATAATAAAGATCGACTTGTTTCCGTAGGGTATTCTAGGATTGTTCTGCTTTTCACTACGCATTCTAAGGTTAAAGGAAATAGGGCTAGCAGGGCAGTGGTGGCACACACCTTTAACCACAGTGTTGGCATTCTGTCTAGGCTCCGCCCCACAGTTACCTGGCAACAGCCAGGTGTGCCTGACTCACTATGAAAGGGGCTGCTGGCCCCCTCGCTCCCTCACCCTCTTCCCCCTCTCCCCACGTAATCATGGCCGACCTCTATTCCGCTACACTCTCTCTCTCCCTCTCTCCCCACCCCCTCCCTCCCTTCCTCCCTTCTTCCCTCCCTCTCCTTCTCTTTCAGGAACTGTGCTGATCTGTCCAGGAACTCGCAGTTTTCAACTAACACCCAGTACTTGGGAGTCAGGGCCCGGCAGATCTCTGAGTTTGAAGCCAGCCTGGTCTATAGAGTGAGTTCCAGGACAGGCAGGGATATACCAAGAAGCCCTGGTTCAAAAAACAAAACAAACAAACAAAAAGAGGAGGAGGAGGACAAGGACGAGGAGGACAAGGAGGAGGAAGAGGAGAAGATGGAGATGCTATTGTTAAGTAGTGCTGACTTCGTACTTCTCATGGGGTTGAAAGGGAACGACACTGTGCTAGCCTGTAGGCGGCTCTGGCCTTAGCACAGCACCACAGAGACAAAACAACCCCACGCCTCAAGTCCTGAATTTTGATCTTTTGCTGAGCCAGTGATGTGAGCCAGTACTTCTCTACGGGCCAGGCACGTACAGGTCTTCCGTAGGTGATCACAGTTACTGTGAGTTTAAGAGTGCTACAACCAGGTGGTGGTGACACACGCCTTTGATCCCAGCACTCAGGAGAGAGAGAGAGAGAGAGAGAGAGAGAGAGAGAGAGAGAGTTCGTTTTTGAGACAGGATTTCTCTATGTCACCCTGGTTGTCCTGGCACACACTATTGTAGACCAGGCTGGCCTCGAACTCAGAGATCCCACCTGCCTCTGTCTCCCGAGTGCTGGGATTAAAATCACGTGGTGCCACCGCCTAAGCACAAGAGACTAATTTTTAAATCTTTTTATAGAAACCAAACTAATAAAATGTAAACATGTAGATCTTTAGAGATTAATGTTTGCTTTATAGAATTGGCACACGTGACTGTGGTGGCCCATGAAAGAGTCAAAGGGTCCTAACAGAATTTCTTCTTGGGCCGGGGAGGCCAACCTTTGATGTAGTAAGGCTTTCAGCCAATTGGATGAGGTCCAGTCACATTATGAAGAGTAACCTGCTTTACCCAAAGTCCACTCATTTAAATGTTAATCTCTTCTAAAAACACCATCACTGAAACATCCTGAATAATGTTTAACCACAGATCTGGGCAAACCGACCTAGCCAATTTGGTATACAAAATTAATTACACGGTTGTCTTTACTTGTTTATCACAGTTGCAAAACTGGAAACGGTATTCCGTGGTTAGAGTGACCAAGCCCAAGCTAGGTTCAAGTGAAATACTAGAACAAAGAATGCCCAGCGAGTGTACACTGGCTTCTAGGCTGAATTCGAGGCTGGCAGGATGGCTCAGCTGGTACAGTGCTTGCTGCCAAGCCTTAGAACTCGAGTTCGATCCCTGAGGCTGACGTGGGCAAAGGTGAGAACTGAGGGCCTGCAAGTTGTCTTCTGACGTCCACGTGTGTGCTGTGGGATTGGTGCACACATTCATTCTCGGCCCCTCACCCCATCTCTCTCGCTCTGTCTCTCTCTCTCTGTCTCTCTCTGTCTCTGTGTGTCTCTCTCCATCTCTGTCTCTCTGTGTGTCTCTGTCCATCTCTCTGTCTTTCTGTCTCTCTCCATCTCTGTCTCTGTGTGTCTCTCTCCATCTCTGTCTCTTTCTGTGTCTCTCTCCATCTCGGTCTCTGTCTCTCTGTCTCTGTCTCTGTCTCTCTCTCTCTCTCTCTCTCTCTCTCTCTCACACACACACACACACACACACACACACACACACACGCTACTATTGAATTAAATACCCCCGGTGGTTTCTGGGTTCAGCCAGGTTCCGCTGTGGTGCTTGGTGATAAGGGAGGCTAAGGATCAGGTACGAGCTCTGCTTAGATCTCGCAGCCTCACCCCTGGCTCCGCAGCTACCCCTGCGTGCAATCTTGGGGGAGTTATTTGGCTTTGATAGAACCCTCCACTTCCTCGCCATGTACAGAGAGAATTTACTACCTACTTGTGGGACGATCGCTTGGTTAAGCAGCACTCTCTGCTCTTCCCCTAGCGGACCCACAGCGGACTGGCCTTTTTCAGTGTTCCTGCAACCTGACGAAGCTCAGTGACTTAGCATCTTGATGAAATGTTTGCGGAACTGACATGTGTCAGCCAGGTGTGGTGTCCCTCACAGTGAGCCCGGCACCTAGGAGGCCAGAGGCAGGAGGCTCAAGACTTCATGATCATCCTTCTCAGGTTCGCGGGGTCAAGTTCGCGGAGTGCTCCAGGTCATGTTCGACATGAGATGCTACTTCAAAAATCCAAAGCAAACAAACAAAGCACAGGTCTCCCCTGTCCCAAACAAATAAGAATTGACAAGTGTCACCTTCCAGAAGAGAAAGTAAAAGACCAATATGAGTTCCCAAGGTCTTACTCCCCATCTTTTCCAACCTCGGCAAACGATTCCTGTAAAGATGGTGGCACTAGTTGGGCATGCGCGGTAGCTCACCCTTTGCCGACCAGAATGAGGCAAATGCGGGTGTGTCTCTGTGGCTTACATGCTCATCTGGTTTACATGTGGAGCTCTAAGAGGACTTGGGATGCCATCTGCTCATCTTGAGACCAGATCTGCTTGAGAGACCGTGGTAAGAGGATTGCCACACTCAAGGCCAGCCTGGGCAACTTAGCAAGATCCTGTTTCAAAATAAAATTAAAAAAAAAAAAAAAAAAAAAAAAAGAGGAAGGTCTTGGGATGTTAGTTAAGTGGTAGAATGCTGACTTATCATGAAGAAGGCCTTGGGTTTAATTCTTGGTGCAGGAAAACATATTTTCAGGGTGCTCAGGAGGCTGGGGAGATGGCCCAGTGGATAATCCTATTTCAAAAAATGAGAATGGAACCCACCGGATGGCCTAGCAGGTAAAGTGCTTGCTACACAGGCCTGAAAACCTAAGTTAAATTCCCAGAACCCAAGCAAAGGTGGAAAGAATCAGGTCCACAACGTTGTCCTCTGATCTCCACTCAAGCCCTGTGGCACATGTGTGCTCACACATGTGTATCATACACACATGTCATACATGTACAGAGAGCGTGTACAGCAACAGCAGTAATAACTGTTGTTATGTGTCTTAACTGTAATCTGAATTCAAATAGGAAGGTACAGAGAAGGGGTAGAGAAAGAAGGAAGAAGGGGAGGTGCAGGAGGAGGAGGAGGAGGAAAGGAAAAATCCTGGGCTGGAGCCATAGCTCAGTGGTAAAGGATGGCTGAGCACATGTGAGGCATGGCATTGAATCCGTAACACTGCCACCACCATAACAACAACAAAATCATAAAAACAGAAACCAAACCAAAAGCCTTTTGAACAACTACAGTGTACAACTACAATCATTAAAAAAAAATTCCTCTAAAGAGCAAATGGGAGTTGGGTGTGATGGTGCATGCCTTTGATCCTAGCATTCAGGGAGCAGAAGCAGGGGGATTACTGTAAGTTCCAGCCTAGGTTACATAGCAAAAGCAAATTCCAGACAAGAAGGGGAAGGAGAAAAAGGAGGAGAAGGAGGAGAAGGGAAAGAAGAAGGAGGAAGAGGAGGAAGAGGAGGAGGAGGAGGAGGAGGAGGAGGAGGAGGAGAAGGAGAAGGAGAAGGAGAAGAAGAAGAAGAAGAAGAAGAAGAAGAAGAAGAAGAAGAAGAAGAGGAAAACAAAAGCAAGGAAGAACAAACAAATGGAGAGAGTCTCAGGGTCAGCTTGTTTCATGGTGTCAAGAGCAGAAAGAAGGAGTTAGATCTGAGGTCACGTTAGAGATGAACCTGCCTGCCTCCGTCTTGGGCTTAAAGCCATCTCATAATAAAGACGAGCTAGGTTCCTTCCTGTTTATGATGAACTCTCTGTTTCTGAACAGTTGGGGTATGCCCACTTAACCCTTTCTGTAACTGTGTCTGTGTTGCCTGTGCAGAGAGGGGCAGCCATGCCTCTGCTTCAGGAGGGCGCTATAACCACCTACTGTCATGGCCAGCGGCCAACCTGTGTTCTTCTGTTTCTGTAACCCTGCCTATTTGCCTGCCAAATCCCCCAACTGGAAACCCCCTACCCCTGAGCTACAAAAAAATCTTCTCCCCCCCCCCCATCCAATAGGGAAGATGAAGTCTAACCTCTTAAATCCTGCCTTAGGGGAAGGCAGCCCATGTAAAAGAATTAAAAAGTTTGCTTTAATTGTTTGTTTTAATTAATTTGGCCATGATGATTTGGGTTGGTGGCCTTTCTCAGATCTCAAATTCCTACATCGTTGGGATTAACATTAGAAGCCAAGACTAGGCCCAGATGTTTTATTATGTGTAATGAAAAAAAAATAGAAAACCACAATTTATTATGGACAGGAAAATTTGAAAGAAAGGGGTACGGCCTTATCTTCTCCCTGATTATTAATTGAAAGCCTCCAATTTGAGGAGCCAGGTAAGGGGGATGTGAGGGGGAGCAGGTGGCTTGCGTTAACACCAATGGGCAAATCATTTCTGTTATGATATAAATGTTTATGTCCTGCCATTCATATGTTGAAATTCCCACACCCCCCAAAATGGTGATTGGTATTAAGAAGTATGCCTTTGGGAGGTGATTGGGTGATGGAGCCAAAGCCTCATAAATGACAGTGGCACCCTCGTAAAAGAGGAGCAAGAGACACCCCCAACCCCACATGGGAAGACAGCTGTTTATGAGAAAGTGGTTCCTGTGAGATGTGACTTGACCTTAGACTTCCAGCCTTCAGAGCAATCAGAAATAAGTTTCTGTCACCAAACCTATTCAATCACCCAACCCAAATGGGTGATTTTTTTTACAGTAGCCCCAATATGCTGAGATAATAATTAAATATTTTTAAATTTTCTTTTATGTTCTGGTTATATTTTTTAATTTTTTTTATTGAATATCGTCTTCATTTACATTGCCAATGGTAAAACCTTTCCTGATATCCCCCTTCCCCTAAGACCCCCCCAAACCCCTCCCCTTCCTCCTTCCCCCTGCCTCCACGTATATGCCTCTCCACCCAACACACTCCCACCTTCCCCCCTCGGTTTCCCTTTGTTGGGGCCTCTGTTGAGCCTTTACCTAACCAAGGACCATTCCTCCCACTGATGCTCAACAAGGCCTTCCTCTGCCACATTTTTGGCTGGAACCATGTGTGCCCCTTGGTTGATGGTTCAGTCCCTGGGAGTCTTGGGACGTCTGGGTGGCTGAAATCATTGTTCTTCCTATGGGGCTGTAAACCCCTTCAGCTCCTCTGGACCATCCTCCAGCTCCTCCACTGGGGACCCCATGCCCAGTCCAATAGTTAGTTGCTAGCATCTGCCTCTGTGTTTGTAAGGCTCTGGCAGGGCTCCTCTAGAGACAACCATGGCATGCTTCTTTTGGTATACACTTCTTGTAGTCCATAGTAGTGTCAGGGTTTGGTGACTGTTTATAGGATGAATACCCAGGTAGGGCAGTCTCTGGGTGGCTTTTACTTCAGTCTCTGCTCCACACATTGTCTCCCTTATGCTCCTGTGGCTATTTTGTTCCCTTTCTTAGAGGAACCGAAGCACCCTCACTTAAGTCCTCCTTAAAAGATAGATTTTTATGACATACTAAAATTTAAAGAACTTATCTTATTTTTATTTTGTGTATTTGCTTTTGCCTACATGACTGTACACCATATGCATGCAGTACCCACAGAGGTCAGAAGAGTCCAGGAACTGAAGTTACAAATGGTTGTGAGACAATACGCTGGGACTCAAGCCCAGGGCATCTGCTAAAGCAACGAACACTCTTACCTGCTGAACCATTTCTCCAACTCCTACTTCAGAATTTAAATAACTATTGGGTATCTGAGTGGAATGCTTGCCTAGTGAGGCACGCATGGATGGCCATCTAAAAATTATTTTTTTGTGACTGCAATGTGGATACATTTTATTTGTTATTCTTCTTTTCAAAGAAGAATACATAGGTGTATTATAAGGGGCAGATCTATCTATATCTATCTTTATCAAGGTTAATCTCTATCTCTCATCTATCCACCAATCTATGTATCTACCTACCTATTTATGTATATATGTATTCTTCTATCTATCTATCATCTAGTCTAGTCTAGTCTAGTCTAGTCTAGTCTAGTCTAGTCTATATAAAGGATACAAGACTCTATGCCTAAGGGATATTTACAGAAACACTGGACCTTTCTGTGTCTCAGTACAATTGTCCCAGTACAATTAGAAGATATGTAGTTTCCCCACTTAGTGTAGATTTGTTGAACATGATATCACTTTACAGCTAATTGATTATCCAGTTTCATTATGAATGCATCAACAACCTTACACTGCAGAAAATACCTATGAGTATTAGAAACAGAAAATTTCTGACATCCTGGTACATGCTGCACATGCAAATGGAAGACATTCTTATTTTAGATTTTGTTTTGTTTTGTTTTGTTTTGTTTTGTTTTGTTTTGTTTTGTTTTGAGACAGGGTTTCTTTGTGTAGTCCTGGCTGTCCTGAAACTCACTCTATAGACCAGGCTGGCCTTGAACTCAGAAATCCGCCTGCCTCTACCTCCCAAGTGCTGGGATTACAGGCATGCGCCACCACGCCCGGCTCTTATTTTAAAAGATTTAAATATCTAGAAAAATTACATGCTACCATTTTCTAGTGACAATCTTTCCCAACTCTTCTGCCCTAATTTTTACTCAAAAGACATTGATCTCCAAGATGCTTTCAACAATAAATCATTAACAAATACCGAGAACATATTATGTAAAAAATACTGTTCCAAAAAAAAAAAAAAATGGGACGCAGAAATTTTAAAATCCAGGCCTGATGATGTAGTAAACAGAAGTCTAAGATTTCAAATTCCACATTTCAGTATGGTGTATTAAGCATTATGGTTTTGTTTTCTTTTCCGATCTATTCGGTGTTCTGGATGCTTCCTACACCTTGGGATAATGTGTTGGGATTACATGTGCATTGGCACAACATATGGGCTGTTTATAAGGTCAAACAATTACTCCAACAATGAGGCCTGGGATAAATCAGTGGTAGGTATTCACCTAGACCGCATAAAATCCTAGATTCAATTCCCAGTACCAGACAAAGAGGAAAAGTGGGGAGGGAGGGAGCCAGGGAGGAAGGGAGAAATAAGAACTCTGTGCTGGCCAGATCCTTACTTTCCTGATGTTGCGCCTGGACTTCCCACCCCCCTTCTCCTCTTCCCTCTTGATTCCCCGCTCCCTCCTTTCCGCCCTTACTCTTTGATGGGTCAATTTTTGTCTTTGGATGGGTCAATTTTTGTCAGTTTTATGTAGGGTAGATATTTTTAACAATATTAACTTTTCTAATCCATCAAAGTGGAATTTGTGTCCGTTTGCTAGTGCCTTGTCTCATTCATTCGTTCATTCATTCATTCATTCATTCTCCTCTTATTCTTCCTTCCCTTCACCCTCCATTTCACTCACTCACTCACTCACTCACTCACTCACTCACTCACTCACTCACTGGCTCGCTCGCTCGCCATAACTTTGTGCACCACCGTGGACCATGTGAAGATCAGAGACCGACTTCGTGGAGTCAGAGTTAGCCCCCGTTTTACATGGGTTCCAGGGCAGCGGTTGATATTGCCCGGGTTCCACAGAGAGCACCTTTACCCACTGAGCCCTCGGCCATCCATCCCGCCTCTTTGTTTTGGAGTCAGGATTTTGCATAACCTGGATGATCCTGACCTCGCTGGTCGGCCTAGCTCCTGCGGGGTTTTCATATGTAACTCTAGCGTACCGAGGTCATTTCCTCCTATTGCTCCTGGATCGGGGGACTTTTGTCTTGTTGGAGTTTGCCAGGCAGGCTTAACCACGCATTGGAACACTCGTGAGGCTGTTTTGGTCCCGTGGTCTACTGATGTAGGTCACTTCGGTGTCTGATTTTCACATGCTGTGGTTCCCACGTAAGTGGAAAGAATGGACTGCCGGCATGGGCTACATCGTAAACACTATCTCAAAAAATTATATTTATGAACTCCATGATAGTGATTGAAAAAATTTTTAAAAGATTTTCTTTGGATCTATTAATACTAACTCCTAACAACTGCAGAGTTAGCATTTCATCACTGAACCCAAAAGGGACTTCTATGCATAAAATCAAAGTGCACACTTCTTGTCAAACATTAGCACTGGAAAAATAAAACATTAACTGAATATTTTTTCCCTTCAAACAACAGTAACTGTCCAAGGAGAAGTCTAAGCTTCCATTTGATGCTATTTTGCTGCTTTTTCTTTTTCTTTTTCTTTTTTTTATCAGTTTGACAGCTGTGCATTTGGAATCTGTTCAAATTCTATTCTCAGTCAAACCCTGTGAACAAAGGGTCCGCACATCTGTGTCTTCACCTCTCCAGCGTCCTCTGTGTTTGTAGATTGCCTTATGTAGGCTAGAACACACGAGTATGTTCAATTGCCATAGGTCTCTTGCAATGTTTGAACTCTTTCTAACATTAGACAGGAGAATGAGGCAATGATTTTTATAGTTTTATATTTGGTTAAGGATAAAAAAATAGCATGTATTAATTATAATTTATTTCCATGGAACTGACCTCCATGTAGAGAAAAAAAATTGACATACATTGACATACCTCATCCCAGTAAGGGTCCAAGAAACAATAACAACACACACACACACACACAGACACACACACACACTCATACAGGTTGGAGATGTACCTTCGTTGGCTAACAGGTATGGTATGAGGCCCTAGGGTCTATCCATAGCACTGCTTAGATCAGATATGGTAGCATGTGCTTTTAAAGCCAGCAATTGGGAAATAGAGACAAGAGGATCAGGAGTTCAAGTTAATTTTAGGCTGCTTGGAAAATCTGAGGCTACCCTGGGCTACAGGAGACCCTGCCCTAACAAACAGGCAATCATGGATCATCACCATACTGAAGTCTCAGTAATGTCGTGATATCATCCAATTCCTAAACAGTAGAGAGATTTTGCTGGTTATTCCAGGGTCTTTTGCCTCCTTCCCTGTTATTGCTATGGTTCTGAGACACTGTCTCATGTACCCCAGCCTCTTTTCTTTTTATTTTCTTTATTGGATATTTTCTTTATTTACATTTCAAATGTTATTCCCTTTCCCGGTCCCCCCACCCCCGAAACCCTCTATCCCATCTCCCCTCACCCTGCTTCTATGAGGGTATTCTCCCACCCACCCACCCATCCCACCTTCCTGACCTAGAATTACCCTACACTATACCCCAGCCTATTAAACCCACTGAGTAACAGAGGATGACCCCGAACTCTTGATCATCCTGCCTCCACCGTTTGAGTGCTGGAATTACAGGAGAGCATCTCACAGGTGTCCATCAATGGGTTGTTGTTGTTGTTGTTGTTGTTGTTGTTGTTTAATATATAATTTTATTTATTTATTTATTTCTGAAATAGCATTTTAATCTGTAGTCCAAGCCAGTTTACAACTCACTGTGTAGCCCACAATGGCCTCAAACTCCAGGTGATCCTCCTGCCCTAGTCTTCTATATGAGGTATGAGCTACCATTCAAGACTGAGAAGCAGTTGGGTTGAATGAGAATCTAATAAAACTCCACACATTGTGTTCAGTTGACAGGTCTGATGAGTCTGCTTTAATCACAGCAATATCCTTTTTTCCCTGCCTCAAGTGCTGGGATGAGAGCTGGGCACCACTCCCCTGCTTTAGTGTTGCTGGGGATCAAACATTCGCATGTTGTGTAAGTATTCTACCAATGGAGACGTTTCCAGCCCTATAGTACTTTCTGTCTTTTCCTTTTCCCAGCTAGGGTCTCAATATGTAGCAAAACCTGGCCTGGAGTTTGCCATGTAGACCAGGTTATCATCTGCCACTTAATAAGTGTGAGGCTACCCTGGGCTACAAGAGACCCTGTCTCAACAAACAAACCTGCAACTGTGTATCATCACCACACTGAAGTAATCTTTCTGTTTTTATCTTCCAAGTGTTGGTGATCCAGATTTATGTATACCTGTCTTACTTGTAATTAATAAAGGTCATTTAGCTCTAGAATTTTCTCTGCCCTTAGTTTAGATATTTTCAAATAATACACTTTAGTAATTTAAGAAAGAAAAGTAATTAAGAAAGCAAAGATAGCAGTTTAGATGCAAATGATGTCTACAAAGATTTGGCTAATTGTGAAAGTGAAATTAGTTTAACACTGTAAGACCACTAAGTGTCTGTGGTGGTTTGCCTATGCTTGGCCAAGGGAGTGGCACTATTAGAAGGTGTGGCCTTGTTGGAAAAGGTGTGGCCTTGGAGTAGGTGTGTCACTGTGGGTGTGGGCTTTAAGACCCTAGTCCTAGCTTCCTGGAAGTCAGTATCCTGCTAGCAGCCTTCAGATGAAGATGAGGAACTCTTAGCTCCTCCTGCACCATGCCTGCCTGGATGCTGCCGTGTTTCTGCCTGGATGATGATGGACTGATCCTCTGAACCTGTAAGCCAGCCCCGATTAAATATTGTCCTTCTAAGAGTTACCTTAGGGCCTGGAGAGATGGCTCAGCAGTTCAGAGCACCACCTGACTGCTCTTCCAGAGGTTCTGAGTTCAATTCCCAGCAACCACATGGTGGCTTACAACCATCCATAATGGGATCTGATGCCCTCTTCTGGTGTGTGTCTAAAGACAGCTACTGTGTACTCATATACATAAAGTAAATAAATCTTTTTTATTGGATATATTCTATATTTACATTTTATTTCCCTTTTTCTGGTTCCCCGCCCCCCAAAGGTCCCACATGCCCTTTTCCCTCCCCCTGTTCCCCCATCCACCCCTTCCCACTTCCCTGTTCTGGTATTCCCCTACACTGATGCTTTGATCCTTTCCAGTACCAGTGTCCACTCCTTTCTTCTTGTTGGACATCATTTGGTATGTGGATTGTGTCTTTGGTGTCCTAAGATTATAGGCTAATATCTACTTATCAGAAGAGTTGCCTTGGTCATGGTGTCTGTTCACAACAGTAAAACCCAAAGACAGGGTCCTTGGAGGTTGTGATCTCTAGAAAAGAGCTGACATTCAAATGTTAAGTTTTGAGCTGGGGATGGTGGCCCACACCTGCAGTCTCAGCACTTGGGGTGCCAGAGGCAAGACTATCAGGAGCTCAAGGTCATCCTCAGCCACACAGTGAGTTTGAGCTAGCCTGAGTTACAAGAGACCTGTCTCAAAACCAAACCAAACCAAACCGAACCAAACCAAACCAAACCAAACCAAACCAAACCAAACCAAACCAAACCAAACCAAAAACAAAGCACAGCACTGCCCTACACAGCACAGCAAAGTACAGCACAGCACAGCACAGCACAGCGCAGCGCAGCGCAGCAAAGCACAGCAAAGCAAAGCAAAGCAAAGCAAAGCAAAGCAAAGCAAAGCAAAGCAAAGCAAAGCAAAGCAAAGCAAAGCAAAGCAAAGCAAAGCAAAGCAAAGCAAAAGCAAAAGCAAAAGCAAAAGCAAAGCAAAGCAAAGCAAAGCAAAGCAAAGCAAAGCAAAGCAAAGCAAAGCAAAGCAAAGCAAAGCAAAGCAAAGCAAACACAAAACAGGACCTGGAGAGAAATGGCTCATTAGCTGAGTGGCTACCGCTCTTGAAAGAGGTTCAGTTCCCAGCATCAACACCAGGTGACCCACAAACTACCCATGACTCTAGTTCCAGGAGGTCGCCAACTCTCTGACCTCCACAGGCACCTGCATGTACATGGCAGACACAGACTCACACAGGCACACACAGAGCCACATGAAAACAAAACAAAACCCAGAAGAGAACAAAGGAAGGACGGAGTTTCAAATAGGGTGGTTATTAACCACTGTCTATTTCCGGCAAGGATTCTCTGGGACTGGAGCTGGGAATCTAATTAAAGCTGTGCACGTGAGAGTTACAGGCCAAAGTAGGTCTCCCCTAGTGATCAACTGAAAGCAGAGAGGGAAGACCGTCAATCAGCAGAGCCCAGAGCAGAAGGGAGAACTGTGAAGGCACACAGTCAATGGACTCTATTGGAACGTAAAGTTCTCTTTCTCGGGCCAGTGAGATGCTGCCGTGGTCAAGTTGCTTGACCCTGGTCCGATCCCTGGGCCCCACATGTTGGAGGAGAGAACTACTCCCCCAAGTTGTCCCTGAATCTCCACACATGTGCAGTGTCATCCCCCCACAATAAACACAGTCTAATAAAGTTGTCTTTCTCTACCTTGGCGCCCCTGGAGAATGGGTTAGAAGACCTGGTGGAAGGCATCTAGGTAGGGCTTGTCACTAGAAAACATGACAGTTGGCTGCTCCCTGGTAATTTTGCAAGCATGCATGGCACCTTCATTCTCCAACAAAGCATACATGAAACTCCTGTAGCTTACAGAGTCCAGGCCCCTTGCTAGCCTTACTTTTATTTCAGAACAAAGGTAGAATACCTTATAGATGTTTGATAACTATGCATGACTAGGGTGAGGCTAACACCCATAAAAGTTACAGCTTATTAAGTTGAAAGAATTATATTTGAAATGGCTTATAGAATTGAGGCTTCTCGGGAAGCTAATGTTTTTATAAATACAGAGTAGACAAAACTGACTGAAATGGTATATTTAGTCACAGACTAGAATACAAGTACTATGAACATTTTAATTCGTATGAAGGATAGATTTGTATTAAGAACATGGCTCCATTATTAGGATGCTTGCTTCATATATACAATGCCCTGAGCGTGATTGTCAACCCTGAATAAATCAAATGTATTCGGTGAGACATGCTAATGTCTTAGCTCTCTGAAAAAAAAAAATGTAGGCATGAGGATCGGAAGTTCAAGGTCATCCTTTCTTGTAGAATGAATAGGAGGCCTTTTCTGGGCTACCAGAGACGCCTGCCTCAAAAGGCGAGTCAAACAAGAGCGGAAAGATAAAAGTCATTTGTATATTTTGCAGAGAAATTATAGATCTGGTTTTATCAACAATGCATTAAGAAGTAGGCAAAGTTTGGAAAACTCTGTGTGAAATATAGAAAAAAAAAGTAGGGCTTTGACTAAAAAAAGAGAGAAAGAGAGAAAAAGAGAAAGAAAGAAAGAGAAAGAAAGAGAAAGGAAGGAAGGAAGGAAGGAAGGAAGGAAGGAAGGAAGGAAGGAAGGAAAGAAGGAAGGTGGGGCTGGAGAGATGGCTCAGCAGTTAAGAACCCTGGCTGCTCTTCCAGAGGGTCTGGGTTTGAATCCCAGCTTCTCTATGATAGCACACAACCGTCTGTAACTGTAATTCCAGACAATCTGATCCTCTCTCCTGGCTTCCAAAGGCACTGCACAAATGTGGTGTACAGGCACACATACAGCAGAACATCTGTTTATGTATAAAATAAAAATAAAATCTAAAAAAACTTCAGGGCACCTGGTGTGGTGGTGCGCACTTCTGATCTTAGCACGTGGGAGGCAGAGGCTGGGGGACAGATCTCTTGATCTGAGGCCAGACTAGCCTACAAAGTGAGTCGCAGACAGTTAGGGTCTCATAGTGAGACCCTCAAAAAATGCAAAATACAATTTCTCTGTGCTAGAGTTAATCACAGCTTTGGAAATACAGGAGCTATGATATTTGTATGTTTGTTTTTTTATGTATTCCAATATTTTATCATATTTGTAATAAATTACTTTTTTATATGCTACCTGAGAACTGAAAGGAAACACATTTGCAACTGGGAATGTCTATGTCATCTATGTAATAATCTGAGGAAAATGGATTCTCATTTGATTTGTTCTTTTGAGACAGAGTCTGACTTTGTAGCCTTGGCTGGCCTGGCACTTGTTCCCTGGACTGGGTTGACCTTGACCTTTAGGTGACCCTCCTGAATCTGCATCCAGAGAGTTGGGGTGAGAGACAGGAGCAACATGCCCTCCCCCGCCCCCCTTCTTATTCATTTTAGAATTTGAGTTTAAGGTATTTTATGAGTTGAATTAAACATCTGGAGTCAATCCTTGTATCTTGAGCCTCAATTCTAGCTATTTTTAGGTAAGCTGTTAAAACTCATAACACCTAATTTCGAATAGGCAATGTGGGTGGAAAGAGTAGGCAGGGCTTTTCAATAGGACTTAATTGTTCAGAAACTGTGAATGCATAATTATGTAATTTGTTATGATGAATTTTCATTTTTAGACTTCTATGGTAGGAATCATTAATGCTTATGTGGAAGTCATGTAATTCTGATTCATATAGCTTGATATCATCAGCTCCTAAATATATACTAATTACTGACTGTATAATAAATCGTCTCCACTGGTACCCTGTGCACATTTAAAATAAGAATGTCATTATGAAGCAAAACACTTAAAATGTCGGAGTAGCACAGTTACTTCAGAAGAGAACATCTAGAGAATATTAATGTAGCTTTGCCCCACGTGGATGAGAAGGAAACCGAGTGGCTGTGTAGAGCATTTTCACCTTCTAAGGCATATGCCAGATAGAAAAAAAATGCAAATAGCACAAATGCAAACTAGTTGCATGAGGTCGGTTTGACAATAAATAGCAAATGGAATCTGGTGAGATTGTGTTTCTGATCTCAAGCATTCCTTTAATGTTATTTTATTCTTTTGAAAGTGTTGTTAAACTAATTTTTAAAAATATTATGGTTTTATATCATGAATGCTTTTTAGAGTTATACGGATATTGTGGGCGTGAGTTAGATTTATTGATACATTGCTCACTCAGTGAGTATAAAGCGTTTGGGTTCCATCGATCCTCAGAATCCTCTAAGTGCCTGTAATAGCAGCTCTCTCCGGAGACTAGACGATCAGAAGTTCAAGGTCTCTCTCAACTGCATGGTGAGTTTAAGGCAGTCTGAATACCTAAGACTGACTCTCCCTCTGTCTGTCTATCTATCTATCTATCTATCTATCTATCTATCTATCTATCATCTATCTATCTATAATCTATCTATCATCTATCTATCTATCTATCTATCTATCTATCTATCTATCTCTGTAGGCATAATGTTATCGAGCATTGTGTAAAGATGATTATCCTTATATTATTCAAATGCTGATTTCTGTGCCCCATCTCTGGTTGCAAAACATTGCTCCCTAACTATTCCCTGATTAGTCAATAAAGAAGCTGATCAGCCAGTGACTGAGCAGGAGAGAGAATAGGGGTGGGCTTCCTCCTAGCCAAGGGAGGCCTTTTCTGGGCTACCAGAGACGGCTGCCTCAAAAGGCGAGTCAAACAAAAGCGGAAAAATAAAAGTCATTTGTATATTTTGCAGAGAAATTATAGATCTGGTTTTATTAACAATGCATTAAGAAGTAAGCAAAGTTTGGAAAACTCTATGTGAAATATAGAAAAAAGAAGTAGGGCTTTGACTAAAAAAAGAAAGAAAAAGAGAAAGAAAGAAAGAAAGAAAGAAAGAAAGAAAGAAAAAGAGAAAGAAAGAAAGAAAAAGAGAAAGAAAGAAAGAGAGAAAGGAAGGAAGGAAGGAAGGAGGGGCTGGAGAGATGGCAGAGAGGAAGCAGAGAGAGGGATGGGGATTCGCCATGGGGAGAGAGTCCAGAAAATGCCTCAGGAAAACCCCTGGAGCCTAGACGGCCAGGTCAGCCCCAAAATGCAAGTATCACTGGAATCCGGACTGGGAGAAAGGCAGGTGAGAGGACTGAGTAGGAGTGGCACTGCTCGGCCGCTGTGCCCTTAAAGCTTGTTAAGTAAATATGACCCACTCAGTCGTCTGGGAGCTAGCTGGGCCAATAGGAAAACGGCAACAACCATTTATAAACAACCACAGGATATAGACTGATCTGTATCTAAATATAAATCTATAAAGCTAGGTATGGGGTATGGTAGCACACACAGAGGTAGGTGGATCTCTACCAGTTCAAAGACAGTCCAGTCTAAATAGAGAGTTCCAGGCTAGCCAGGCTACACAATAAGACCCTATCTCAAAATACTTAAAAGAAAAAAATACTTCCGTAAATTTTTAAAAAAGATTTATTTTTATTTATATGAATGAATGTTCTGTCTACATGTAAATATGGGTTCCACGCATGCCTGGCATCCCCAGAGGCCAGAAAAGGGTGTTAAATCTCCTGGTCACAGCTGGGTTTACAGACAGCTGTGAACCCATACTAGGAATGCAAAGTGAGTCCTCTGGAAGGCCAGCTCGTGCTTTTAACCTCTGAGCACGTCTCCAACCCCAGCTTTTTAAAATACTTGCCACTTATAATGACGCTCTTTATTCTCAATTCTCAGGCCTGTCATCCTTTCATTTGGATTTTTTTTTTTTTTCTGACTCAAAAGACGAATTTCGCCGGGCATGGTGGCGCACGCCTGTAATCCCTGCACTTGGGAGGCAGAGGCAGGCGGATTTCTGAGTTCGAGGCCAGCCTGGTCTACAGAGTGAGTTCCACGACAGCCAGGACTACACAGAGAAACCCTGTCTCGGAAAACAAAAAACATAAAACAAACAAACAGACAAAAAGACGAATTTCTTCAGGTCTTCCTTTAATGCCCACATTTGCAACTTAGCTGCAAATCCCGCCTTTGTTTTTTTTTTTTTTTTGAAAAAGATTTTTAAAATTTTTGCGATATTATGTTTTTTGTCCTGTCTTGTTTTCAGTGGAAGCTAGGGCTTGGCTACTCCACTTTTAGTCAAGTGACTACTGAGCCACACCCACAGCTCTTTATTTACGGTGTCTGCTTCTTCTTCTTCTTCTTCTTCTTCTTCTTCTTCTTCTTCTTCTTCTTCTTCTTCTTCTTCTTCTTCCTCTTTCTTTTCCTCTTCTTCCTCCTCTTCCTCATTTTCTTCTTCCTCCTCCTTCTATTTTTCCTCCTCCTCTTCCTCCTCTTCCTCTTCCTTCTTATTTTGAAACAGGTTTCGACTAAGGTGCCCAGGCTGACTTTGAACTCATTGTGCAGCCCATGAGGGCCTTAACTTTATAATCTTCCTGCCTCATTCTCTCAAATCTCTTTATAGACCTCTGCCATCACACCCAGCTAGCCTCCTTCTTGAAAGCTTTTCAACATGGGCCTTAGAATTACAGCTGACAGGTTTTTGTTTTGTGAAAGGTGTCACTATAATCACGAGCTGGCTCCAAACTCACTACATAGCCCAGGCTGGCCCCCATCTTGCAAATCCTCCTGCCTCTGTGCCTCTGTCACTAAGTCCTGGGCTGGTGGGCACGCTCCCAACACCCACCCGGTTATTTTCTTTTGGCCAGTTGAGCTCACGCCACGTCTTCTGGTTTCTATTGCTGCTGCTGAAATGAATTCCTCTCTTTGCCACTTTAAAGGCTCTCCCTTTTGGTTTTGGGATTCTGCAGCTTCACTGTGGTGGATCTAAGTGCAGATTTATTGTTCTTCAAATTGCTTAGGATTTGGAGAGTTTCCTAAGTCCGTGGGTTGGAGTCTATCATCAGCTCTCAAAAGTTCTCAACCATTATCTTGTCAAAAATTGCTTCTGCTTATTGTCCTTTTGCTTTTCTTCCAAAGCCATAATTAGATTTATTTTAAATCTTACAATGTCTTCAATTGTCACTTAGATTCTCTGTCATGAATATTTCATATACATAGTTACAAAGAAGTCTTTGTTTTGTTTTTAATTTAAAATAAAATACCATTTTCTTCACCCATCTGTGTATGATGTGTATGTGTGTGCATGTGTATGTGTGGGTGCTCATGTATATGTGTGTGCATGAATGTATGAGTGTGTGTGTGTGCACGCGCGCCCATGTATGTGTGTGTACATGAGTGTGTGTGTGTGCATGTGTATGTGTGGGTGCCCATGTATGTGTGTGTACATGAGTGTGTGTGTGTGTGTGTGTGTGTGCATGTGTATGTGTGGGTGCCCATGTATGTGTGTGTACATGCGTGTATGTGAGTGTGTGAGTGTGTGTGTGTGAGTGTGTGTGTGTGTGTAGATGTAAGCACATGACTGACTGCAGGTACCCTCAGAAGCCAGAGCTGATGACTCCCGTGGAGCTGAGGTCACTGGTGATTGGTACTCATCCAATGTGAGTGGTGGGAACTGAATCCAGATCCTTTGCAAGAACAATCCTTACACTCTGAAATGTTTCTCTTCTGTCCTCCGGCTTGTATTTCAGCTGTGTCAAATAGATTACTACACCTCTCCATTGACTTTTAACATATTATTTATGTCTTACTCCCTTAAGCTCTATTCGCCTGACTTTGGTGATAGCTCAGTTGATGAAGTGGTTGCCACACTAAGCATGAGGACTTGAATTCAATCTCCAGGACCCACATAGAAATAGCACTCAACTGTAAGCCCGATGCTGGAGAGCCAAGAGACAAACAGATCCCTGGGTCTCCATGGTTAGACAGTGTAGACAACTTCTTGAGCGTCAGGCCATTGAGAGCTACTATCTCAAAACACATGTATGTGCATACATAGTATATACACACATATAGGAAAAATTGGCTTTCATAAATTTCACCACTCATTACAGTTTATTGTTTTCTTCACATAATGCTTTGTACGTGTGCGCGCGTGTGCGTGCGTGCGTGCGTGCGTGTGTGTGTGTGTGTGTGTGTGTGTGTGAGGGTTTCACTGTTTAGCCCTGGCTAGCCCGAGTGCTGTGATTAACTGTGCGGATTGCCACACCCAGCCTTCATGCTTGTCTGTTATTTTACAGTTTGTCCTCCACAAATCCAATAACTTAGGTCCTTCTTAATAATATTGTCTTATATTAGAACAACTTCTCACTAATGGTATCTCTTTTAGTTAGGGTTTCTATTACTCCAGTGATATCTTGACCAAATCAACTTGGGGAGGAAAACTTTTATTCAGCTTACACATCTATATCACAGGACATTACCTAAGGAAATTAGGGTAGGAACTCAATCAGGGCAGGAAGCTGGGGCAGGAGCTGATGCAGAAGCCACGGAGGGTGTTGGGTACTGGCTTGCTCATCATGATTTGCTCAGACTGCTTTCTTTTTCCTTTTATTGGTTATTTTATTTATTTACATTTCAAATGTTATCCCCCTTCCCAGTTTCCCCTCCACAAACCCCCATCCCTTGCCCCCTCCCCCTGCTTCTATGAGGGTGCTCCCCTAGCCACCCCACCCACTCCCGCCTCACTGTCCTCTACACTGGGGCATTGAGCCTCCACAGGACCAAGGGCCTCTCCTCCCATTGATGTCCGACAAGGCTATCTTGTGCTACATCTGCCGCTGGAGCCCTGGGTCCATCCATATGTACTCTTTGGTTGGTGGTTAAGCCCCTGGGAGCTCCGGGGGCTCTGGTTGGTTGATATGGTTGTTCTTCTTATGAGGTTGCAAAGCCCTTCAGTTTCTTTAGTACTTACCCTAACTCCTCCATTGGGGTCCCCATGCTCAGTCCGATGGTTGGCTGCAAGCATCCACATTTTGTATTGATCAGTTATCTTGCTTTCTTGGAACCAAGAACCACCAGCATGGGGTGACCCCACTCACAATGCCAGGCCCGTGCCCATCAATTTATTTAAGAAAATGCCTTCCAGGACTGCTGGCAGCCTGGTCTTATCGAGGTATTGCCTCCCCAGTCGAGTCTCTCTCCTCTGCGGTAACTCTAGTTTCTGTCAAGTAACATTAAGCTAGCTAGAGCAGCTTCCTACTTTATTTTATACTTACTGCTTTTAAAATGTAAGCAGGTAATTTTTTTCTTGATATTACTTTTTAAGGCTTCAGCTGAGGACTGCTGTTTTGCTTTGCAGGCCTCTGAGAACTCGATCAGTCAAAACCAAGAATTATTAGCTTAAGCTTCTCTGGGATTATCCGGGTACTTGCGTGAAAACTGCACTGTGGCTCTAAGTTTTCAGCTCTGCCTCTGCCTCCCTGCTGTCTGCTAGGTGTGAAGGTTTAAGGTTGTTGACTGGTTTTCTTATTTGTAGACTCCAGAGGAGAAGAGCATTGGCAAAGACCGGCTTATTTTTACCGTATCTTCACAACGACTAATCCTTGGTACTGCAGCTGTGGTGTTTATCTCCCATAAGGCCATGTGGGAAGCAAAGCCCATTTTTGGGTCAGATTGAAGTACAGGGGAAATTAAGGGGTCATCGAAAGGGAAAGGACTGCTTACCCAGCACTCCGTGTGAGTCTGCTGCCAAGAATGTCCCAGCTGCCTGCAAAGGGCTATAATCACTTTTCTGAGAAAAAAAATCTCACACAGACTCTGAAACATACTTACAAGCAAAAATTGTCTTCACTCCAGATGACCCATGAATGGATGATGAGCACCCCCGAACCGCTCTTGATCTGTGTTTTTCCATTTTGTAGCTTAGGAACCCATATAGTAAACCTCATAGCCCCTCTTAGAATCTTTCTCACTAAAACGCTGTTCAGATAAAATAAGTGCACCAAAATATTCAATCTTCTCAATCTTTTGAACCATGTAAATAAATTGAAAGGCCACCTAAATCACATATTGGGTTGTTTTTGTTTCCTAAGATAGGGTTGTACTATATAGTTCAAGTTATCCTAGGACCCACTATGTAGCAGAGGCTGGCCATGAGCTTTAAATCCTCCTGCCTCAGCTTCTCAAGTGTTGGGACTACAGGGAGGCATCACCATGCCCGGCTTTATAGCTACTGTTGTCTGCTGCTGGAGAAGCTCACCCCGCCATGGCACACAAGCCTATCCTGCTTCTTTTTGTTTGTTTCCATCTTCCTGAGACAAGGTCCTAGTAGCCCACACTAGCCTTGAGCTGTTTGTGTAGATGAGGCTGGGCTTGAACTCCTGACCCTCCTAAGTCAGGCTAGCGTTACAGGCATGTGATACATACCTGGAGAGAGTACCTATTACACATAGGTGTTTTTTTTTTAATATGAGTGTTTACAATATAGCTGAGTAGTTTGTAAATTATTTTATATCATTAAATAGATGCCTAAATATTATTATCCTGTCGTGAACGTAGCCTTGAAGTCACTAATTTGTGAGCTCATTTCAGTTTGGTTTGCTTATGTCTTAAAAATCTCTATGACTTGCAGCAACCACTCTTGTTGTTTTACTCTTGCTGCATCTCCAAGGCGGTGGGAGAGCTTCAGATCTTCACGCTCTCTCCTCTTTCCCAAATCCAATGCCCCAGTCTCCTCCCCAGCTCTGTAGCAGACTACCTGTGTGGCCTCTCCTCATTTGCTGCCCTAGTTCCCCTGGGGTCTAAGCAGATCCTAATGGGACACCTTGATTTCTTTCCTCCTGTGGATGCCCCACCCCAGTCCCCCACCCCAAAAGTGTTAACCCCAATACCTTTTAGTATCTGACAAAACAGACTTCAAGCCAGAACTAATCAGAAGAGGCAGGGAAGGGCATGACATCCTCACCAAGGGGACATTGCAATTTTAACAGCTTTGTACCAAACACAGGGGTAAACAAGTTAATAAACCAAACACTACTACAGTTTAAATCACATACTGACCTTCACACATTGATAGTGGGAGACTTCAACGTCCCACTCTCACTGACAGGTCATCCAGACAAAAAGTAAACAGAAATGCTGGAACTAACTGTCTTTATAAATTAAATACACCTAACATATTTCAGAACATTTCACCCAGACATAACAAAATATATCTTCTTTTTAAAGCCTCATGGAACTTTCTCCAAAATTTATCACATACTTGGACACAAAGCAAATCTCAAAAGATACAAGAAAACTGAGATAACACCCTGCATCCTAGCTGACCACCACAGATTTAAAGCTGGATATCAGCAACATAAATAACAGAAAGCTTACAAAGTCATGGAAGCTGTACAACTCTCTGCTGAATGAAAACTTGGTCAAAACAGAAATAAAGACATTAAAGAGTTTCTAGAATTGAGTGGAAATGAATGCACAACATACCCAAACCTTCTGGGTGCCGTGAGGCAGTTTTAAGAGACAAGCTTTTAATACTAAGTGCCTACATTAAAAAAAATTGGAGAGTTACCATTCTAATAGAATACACATGAAAGCTCTAGAACAAATAGAAGAAATCACACAAGAAAGGAGTAAGTGGCAGAAATAATCAAACTCAAGGCTGAAATCAATAAAATAGAAACAAAATAAATCAGAGTATATCAATGAAACCAAGAGTTGATTCTTTGAGAAAACCAGTAAGATCAACAAATCCTTATTCAAACTAATGAACAGGCACAGAGAAACTATCCAAGTTAAAAAAAAAAAAAAACGAAAAACAAGAAAGAGGGATATGACAGCAGACACCAAGGACATCCAGATAATCTTAAGGACATGCTTTTAAAAACTGTACCTCACCAAACTGGAAAATCTAAACAAAATGGATAATTGTCTCAATACAAACTTATAACCACTAGTGAAACCTAAGCAGTTATTAAATGTCTTCAAACTAAAACATGTGCAGAGCCAGATGGTTTTATTCTAGAAGTCTACCAGACTTTCAAAGACGAGTCAATGCTGATACTTTGCAAATTATGCCACAAAGTAGAAACAGAAGGAACATTGCCAAGTTCATTTTATGAGACCAGTTACCCTGATACCTAATGACATAAAGACATAGCAAAGAAAAAGAATTACAGACCAATTTTCCTTATGAACAGATGCAAAAATAATAAAATACCTGCAAATTGAATTGAAGAACATATCAAAAAAGATCATCCACATGATCAAATAGGTTTCATCCTAGATACATAGGAATCATTAAATATGCATAAGTTGATAAATATAATCCACTATATAAACAGTCTGAAAGAAAAAACCCACATGACCATTTCATTAGATGTAGAAAGGGACCTTGACAAAATCTAACATCCCTTCACAACAAAATTCCTGAAGAGATAAGGGATACAAGGGACATACCTCAACATAATAAATGCAGTTTACAGCAAGCCCTTAGCCAACATCAATTTAAATGTAGAGAAACTCAAAGCAATACCTCTAAAATCAGGAACAAGACAATGCTGTTAACTCTCTCCATATCTATTCAATATAGTACTTAAAGTCTTAGTTAGGGCACTAAGACAACTGAAAGAGATCAAGGGGACACACATTGGAAAGGAAAAAGTCAAAGTATCATTATTTGCAGATGATGGGCTAGGATATAGAAGTGAGCCTAAACATTCACTGGGAAACTCCCACAGCTGATAAACACTTTCAATAAAGTGGCTGGATACAAAATTAACTAAAACAAAACAAAACAGAAATCCTTCTATATACAAATGACAAACAAACTGAGAAAGAAATCAGGGAAACAAACATCTTTTACAATAGCCTTAGAAAATAAAAATATCTTGGGGTAACTTTAACTAAGCAAGTGAATGACTTGTGTGATAAAAACTTTAAGCCACTGAAGAAGGAAATTGAAGAAGATATCAGAATGGAAAGATCTTCCGTGCTCATTGATCAGTAGGATGAATAGAGCGAAAGTGGCCATGCTACCAAAAGCAATCTACAGATTAAATGCAATTGCTGTCAATTTTCCAAAACAATTTTTCACAGGTTGTCTTGAAAGGACAATCTTCAACTTCACATGGAAACAGAAAGCACCTAGGACAGATAAAACAACCCTGAATAATAAAAGAACTGCTGCATTACTGTAACAATTTCAAGTTGTACTAGAGAGCCACAGTAATAAAAACAGTAAGATTGGTACAAGAATGACGTGTTGATCAGTGGAATTGAACTGAAGACCCAGACACAAATCTACTTCTGGACACCTGAGTTTTGATAAGGAAGCCAGAAATACACTTTGGAAGAAAGGTAACATCTTCAGCAAATAGTGCAGGTCAAATTGGATGACTGTGTGTGTCTAAATAAATGGATCTAAATAGATCCATACTTATCAATTTGCACAAAACTCAACTCCAAATGGATCAAAGACTTCAGTGTAAAACCAGATCCATGAACTTGATGGATGAGAAGGCGGGGAACAGCCTTGGACTCACTGGCACAGGAAAAGACTTCCTGAACAGAATGCCATTAGCACAGGCACTAACATCAACAGTTAATAAAGGAAGCCTCATGAAACTGCAAAGCTTCTGTAAGGCAAAGGGGACCATCGTTTGGACAAAGCAGCGACCTATAGAATGGAAAAGGATTTTTGCCAACCATACGTCTGATAAAGGGCTAATATCCAAATATATAAAGACCTCAAACAGGTAGGTAGCAAGAAAACAAATAACCCAGTTAAAATAGGGGTATAGATCTAAACAGGGAATTCTCAAAAGAGGAAACTCCAAAAGCTGAGAAACGCTTTAAATTTTCAACATCCTTAGTCATCATGGAAATGCAAATCAAAACTACTTTGAGATTTCATCTCACACCAGTCAGAATGACTAAAATCAATGAAAACAAGTGGCAGCTCATGCTGGTGAGGATGTGGAGCAAGGGGGACTCGCCCATTGCTGGTGGGAGTGCAAACTGGCAAACACGCTAATGGATATCAGTGTGGCAGTTCCTCAGGAAGATGGGAACCAATCTCCTTCAAGACCAGCTATTCTCGGGCACATACAGACAGGATGCTTCATCCTACCTCAGAGATACTTAGTCAACCATACTCATTACTGCTCTATTCAGAACATCCAGAAACTGGAAACAACCTAGATGTTCCTCAACAGAAGAATGGGCAAAGAAAATGTACATTTACACAATAGAGTATTTTAGACTCAGCTGTTAAGATATATGAAATCATGAAACTTGCAGTTAAATGGATGGAAATACAAAAACAAACAAACAAACAAACAAACAAACAAACAAACCAAAAAACCCTTCTGAATTAGCCAAGATGCAAGAAGAGAAAGATGGTATGTATTTGCTTTTATGTGGATATTAGCTGTTAAGCAATGTAAGCAAGTTGCAATTCACAGACCCACATTAGTTAGATATAGAGTAAGGGACTAGAGGAGACAGAGCTTCCTAGGAAATAGAAATAGAACAGTTATGTTTGGATTGGGGTTATGTGGAGACTAGAACAGGAGGATCAAGTGGAGAAGAGAAGGACTGAGATGGGGGAGGGACTGCATGGATAGATGGCAAAAATTAAAGGCTATTTGAGTGGTAGTATGGAAATCTAATTCATAATAAGCTTCCTTAAATATATTCATTTCACTAGGCTATATAAATGTAGTTGCTAAACAATGGGGGAGATAGAACCACAACTGAACATCTCTTGTCATCAAAGTTTCTGCTGCTGGGATTGGGTTGCCATCTAATTGAGTTATTGGCCAAAGGAGTCTCATGAGAATTCCCAAATAACCCATGTTGTTGCCAAGACTATAGGTTGCATACCACAAACTGATGGTTTAGAACTATTGATAATGGTTCTTCAATTCTATTCCATTGATCAACGTGTCTGTTTCTATACCAATACCATGCAGTTTTTATCACTATTGCTCTGTAGTCCAGCTTGAGGTCAGGGACGGTGATTTCCCCAGAAATGATTTTATTGTTAATTTAAGAATTGTTTTAGCTATTCTGGTTTTTTTGCCTTTCCAGATGAATTTGACAGTTACTCTTTCCATGTCTATGAAGAATTGTGTTGGGATTTTGATGGGGATTGCACTGAATCTATAGATTGCCTTTGGTAGGATGGCCATTTTTACAGTGTTAATTCTGCCAATCCATGAACAAGAGGGATGTCTCCATTTTCTGAGGTCTTCTTCCATTTCCTTCTTGAGAGACTTGAAGTTATTGTCATACAGATCTTTCACGTGTTTGGTTAGTTACCCCCAAGATATTTTATTTTATTTGTGGTTATTGTGAAGTGAGTTGTTTCCCTGATTTCTTTCTCAGCCTGATTGCCATTTGTATAAAGGAAGGCTACTGATTTATTTGAGCTAATTTTATATCTGGCCACTTTTCTGAAGCTGTTTATCAGCTGGAGAAGTTCTCTGGTAGAGATTTGGGGGTTGCTTATGTATACTATCATATCATCTGCAAATAGTAATACCTTTATTTCTTCTTTGCCAATTTGTATCCCCTTGATCTCTTGTTGTCTTACTGTTCTAGCTAGCACTTCGAGTACTATATTGAATAGATGTGGGGAGAGTGGGCATCCTTGTCTTGTCCCCGATTCCAGTGGGATTGCCTCAAGTATGTCCCCATTTAATTTGATACTGGCTGTTGGTTTGCAGTAAATTGCTTTTATTATGTTTAGGTATGGGCCTTGAATTCCTGATCTCTCCAATACTTTTAACATGAAGGGGTGTTGTATTTTGTCAAATGCTTTTTCAGCATCTAATGCAATGATCCTGTGTTTTTTTTTCCTTTGAGTTTGTTTATGTAGTGGATTACATTGATGGATTTCCGTATATTGAACCATCCCTGAATCCCTGGGATGAAGCCTACTTGATTGTGGTTAATGATGGTTTTGATGTGTTTCTTGGATTCGTTTTGCAAGAATTTTATTGAGTATTTTTCCATCAATATTCATAAGCGAGATTGGTCTGAAGTTCTCTTTTTTTGGTTGGGTCCTAGTGTGGTTTAGGTATCAGAGTAATTGTGGCTTCATAGAACGAGTTACGTAGTGCCCCTTCTCTTTCTATTTTGTGGAACAGTTTGAGAAACATTGGTATCAGGTCTTCTTTGAAGGTCTGGTAGGATTCTGCACTAAATCCATCTGGCATTTTTTGGCATCTGTCTAGAAAATCATCCATTCCTTCTAGATTTTCCAGTTTTGTTGAGTATAGGCTTTTATAGTAGGATCTGATGATTTTTTTGAATTTCCTCCATTTCTGTTGTTTTCATCTCCATAATGATAATGATAACACCTACACTATACAACGAACATGGCGAAGTTGAGCTGGTGCCTACATGGAGCCTTGCCTCTGTGTATAGTATCTTCGGTATAGGAAGCTACTCTGCATGTTACCAAGGGAGAAACATAACACCAACCCAGCCACAACCCTGTTGATCCACAAAGATGTCTTGCTTGCAGGAAATGCTATTACAACGGTGGCACAGTCACCACCGTTGGTGGAGTAATCCACCAATATCTGACTTAAGACCCATTCCATGAGATGGACCCATACCTGACACTGCTTGGGAGGCCAAGATCCTGAGACTAGACAGCTCGGGGACCTAGAGTAAAGTCAAATACGACGGATGTGCTAAAACAGCAGCAGCAGCAGCACACAGCACTGGAATGACTCCAGGGCATTCTGCAACAGGAATAGATCAGTGTCTTGTTCTGCTATCATCGGAGAAACTTCCTCCTGCAGCAGATGGGAACAAGTACAGAGACCCACAGCCGGACAATATGCAGAGAGCAAGTGACCACAGAACCCTTAAACCTAAACAGGCATGAGACCTCCCCCCTCGGTGCCCAGGGAACCCCTCAGAAGAGGAGAGAGGACGAGTGTGAGAGCCAGGGGGGACGGAGGACAACACTGACAAACTAACGTGGTTGATTTGAATATGAACTCACAGCGACTGAGGCAGCGCGACGGGGCTGACCGGGGCTGACCGGGGCTGACCAGATGTGGTCTTAGAGCTGAGCGAAGTGGACACATGCCTTCAAACCAAACACAGAAGCAAGCTCTCACTGATAACCACTTGAAAATATAAGTTTGGCTTCCTCCAAGGAGTTCACTGGGGAAACAGACTACTCTTAGCGGTTGGCTGCATGCCCAGTGGTAGATGGCCAACAGAATTGAGCTCCAACAGCGTCCTGGGAAGTCCTTTGTCTCATAATGTTGTGTTTGGGCTCTCGCCACCCTTCCCCCAGTTTTATCTTATTTTAAATTATTTAAAATTTACATATATTTTTCTTCTGCCTTTTTACCCTATAGGTCCTTTGTGTATGTGTTATGGCTTCCAGTTTAGTGTTTTTATGAAGTTCCTGACTGTGCAAATGAGTGGGTCTTTTTTCTCATGTCTTCTCTTGGGCTCCTTTCCTTCTGTTTTTCTAATTTCAACATGTTTGTTTTTATTTTCTCTTCTTATATTTTGTTATTATTATCCCCTAGAAACCTGTTTCCTAAGGAGAGAGAGAGCAGGAGTGGCTCTGGATGGGGGGAGAGGGGAGGGAGGAGCTGGGGGGGTAGAGGGAGGAGAGACCAGAAACAAAAAACCAACCCACAAAATATCAGAGAAAGAGAGGGGGGTGAGAGAGGAGAGAAAGAGAGAGAGAGAGAGAGAGAGAGAGAGAGAGAGAGAGAGAGAGAGAGAGATTGAGATCCTGCCTATCTAGGCTAGAATAGCAGTTAGAAGGTGCCGATGGGGGTCTGTAGTGAGAGGTTTGGTTTCTTTAAACCCATGTATGTTATGTGGACATGTTTTCATTTTGACCCAGGCATGGGATAAGAGACTGCCTCACAGCAGTGGGTGGAAAACAGAAAGCACAGAGGCGGAGAGCACGGATCTCCGAAACAAGCTCAGAGTTTGAGCAATGGCGCCCGAACGCTGCGCAGTAGGCGGTACAGGTACAGCCACTGCAGAGGCAAACCCGAGGGCAGAAGCAATCGGATACACGTCATGACGAGATGATGGCGCTGAAAGCTGTAACCGAGAGAAGTCGAGCTCAAGAGTCGGCTGTTGGACAGTCTGAGGTGTGACTGTGAACACAGCCGGGCCAGTTAGGAACGCAGCCGCGCAGAAGCCGCAGAGACTTACGTCAACAAGTGGGGTTAGATGAGCTTAGTGAAGCCGAAGCTGCGTCACCATTCATTCTCAAGACTCGGAAGAAGTCCAGCTCACGTCCCAGCATCGTGTGCTCAATAGCGCGTCTTCGGAGAGGCTCGCTGGCTCTTCAGACTGAGCCAACTGCAGGGGAGGTGTGAAGGCGTGAACGAGCCGCAGGACAAACAGAAGCAACTGGAATGTCTCAGTATTGCCCAACTGTACCAGACGGACCAGTTCAGAGAAGAGAAGGGAGCGAGAGAAGGAAGCGGTATCTTGTTATAATGCCCCGGAGAAAGCTTGATAGAAAGGCAGGATCTTCAGGTTCATGAACCTCAGCAGGCTTTGGAGCCCGACTGCAAACTCTGTGCTCGCAGAGGTGGGGGCTCGAGGGCGGCAGTGGACCGCCAGCTCAGCTTGGTGAGAGTCAAGCATCGGGCACCCAAGAAGCAAAATGCGTTCACTTCACCAGGGAGCGGATGAGCAACAGGAAGTCAGGAACCTCCACATGGCTGAGGAAGAGGGAGTGTGAGCAGCGGGAACTGTTGTCTGCCGTGTTCGAACAGAAGAATGCTGAAATAAAACACCTCTTAGTCGAACTTAGTATTCTGGAGAAATTTAAGAACTTATATGAAAGTATGGAATCTAAGCCCTCCACACCAGGCAACCCTTGTACCCGAGAACACAGCACCTGTTATGCAGACACACTGATAAACTGAACAAAGAAAATGAAGGCACAAGAGGTGACCTGTCCGTTCAGACTGAAGACATTATCGGAGAGTCAGCTGGCCCCACATATTGAGTGGAAATTGTTTGCAAAGGAAAGACACCTGCAGCTTTCAGAGAGTGAAACTATGAAACTGAGAGGTAGGTTAGATGAATCAAAGCTGAAATAGGAACCCAATGAGATAACTGAATAACTGTACTCAAGGGGGGGGGTGCTGCTATATAACCACCCAGAAGAGACAACTGCTGCTATTGCCATTGGGGAACAAGTTTCTAGACACTGCACTTCAGAGAGAGAAGGAGTCCTGTCTTGTAGAGAGCAATGCCATTTGGTGGCCTTAAGAGCGTGTGATAGCCTGGGGAAAGATACGCCTCATTTACTAAGATAATACAAGGCTCTGGAGGAGACGTCACAGATTTCTTACAGAGATTGGTTTCAGTTGTAAACAAACCAGAATCAGGAGTTGACAGAGATTTTGGTGTTCGAGACTTTGAAGACTGAACATAAGAGAGTTGGACCAATCGATGAATGGGTAAGAGATACCACTGACATTGGCTCTCGCAAGCATCAATATCATGCCAATATCATAGGACACACAATAGTCATTTGCAAAGACATTACAAGGCTAAAAGTCTCAGAGCTCAAAATGTCAGGTGCATCAATTGTGAGGATGTCTTAGCTGACACCATGACCAAGGCAACTCTTATAAAGGCAAACATTTAATTGGGGCTGGCTTACAGTTTCAGAGGTTCAGTCCGTTATCATCATGGCAGGAAGCATGGTAGCATGCAGGCAGACACAGTGCAGGAGGAGGGTCCCTACACTGGTAGTGCTCGAGAACCAGCAGCCCACAAAGCCCACCCCCACAGTGGCCCACTTCCTCCAACAAGGCCACACCCACTCCAACAAGGCCACACCCCCTAATAGTGTAATAACCTGAGTCAAACATTCAAACACATGAGTTCATAGGGGCAAAACCTATTCAAACCATCATATTCCACTCCCTGCCCCCCACAGACTTGTAGCCATAACATAATGCAAAATGCATTTAGTCCAACTTTACAAGTCTTCACAGTCTATCACTGTCTCAACAATGTTGAAAAGCCTCCTCTGAGATTCATGTAATCTCTCAACTAAATTCCCCTTTAAAATCAAAATAAAAAAATAGATGATATACTTCCAACATCACAGGATATACATTACCATTCCAAAGTGTCATAGTGGTTAATACTGGACCAAAAAGCAAGGCCAAAATCCAGCTGGGCGAACTCCAAACTCTGCAGCTCCGTGTCTGCTGCCCAGCTCCTTTCAGCTTTGCTGACTGCAGCACAGCTCTCTGTCTTGGGCTGGTTCCACTCCCTGTTGGCAGCTTTCCCCCGCAGGTACCCTGTGGCTTTGGCGTCTTGGTGTTATGCATGTCGGATATTGTTTAATTTTACCCAGGAAGTGATTAAAATGTCAAGTTCCAATGTTAAAAGTACATTTCTTTATTTCTCTTTAAGAAGAGATTAAAGAAACAACTTCAAAAAACCAAATGTAGGGGCGTGGGAAGATAGCTCGGTGATTAAGAGAACTAGCTGTTCCTCTTTCAGGGGCCTAGGTTTGATTCTCAGCACCCGCATGGTGTCTCACAACCATCTGTATCTCCAGTGCCAGGGATCTGATGCCCTCTTCTGATCCCCATGAGCCTCAGGCGTGCACATGGTACACATTCACACACATAAAATAAATCAATCTAAACCTGTTTTAATAAAAGTGAATGTGGACTACAAAGCACTGTTGCATGGTTAAAGTGTTTTATTAAATAAGAATTATTTTTTACTTTTGTGTCCGTCTACCATGTGACACATGGCTTCAGTTCCCTCCAGGACCCCTTCAGACCTAGGGCTTCACCCTCTGACTGAGGCTTTACCTCCACCGATGGCCTTTCTCAGCCTCTCACAGTGCCGGCCCTCAGATGCTCTCCATGACCCATTCCGTCCTGAAACTTTCATGCTGCTGAAGTCAGTACCACCAGGGAGACACATTGTCAAATTTAGCCACCAGCTTGAGCTGTGTCCTCGGTCCCCTGGGGAGCACAGCGGCTGTGTGCTCATCCTGAAGGAAATGCTTCCTGGAAGACTTCACCTGAGTGATGTTGGTTGAAGGGACTCTAGCCAGTTCTGGCCTGGCAGGCATGGCTTCCGCAGACCTGGCCTTTCTCCCCAGTTCCCTCTGCCTTGCTAAAGCTGTTAGATGGCATTCCTAAAGCTAGCCTCCAAGGTCTAGTCCCTTAATTTGGCCAATCCCTCCTCCTGAGGGTGACTACCAAGGTTCAGGCATTGAAGCATTTAAGTCCAGCAATCAAAAGTCCCTGCTGGATCACATAATTAACATGCCCAATTAAAATGAAACATCTCATTGTAATAAGGGGGTTCTCCCTTTACCTTTATAAACTGCCATTTGCTTATGGGCTATGACATCTTCTATCCAGAAGCAGTCCTTTGTCCCACTCTGGGACAAATAACTCCCCCCCCTTGGCCCTTTTCTCCCCTCTCCTTGTTCCCTTTCCCTTCTCCCTCTTCCCCATGTCTTGTCTTTGTCCCTTATCCCTGCCCTCTGTCCCTCTGGGACAAAGCCATCTTCTGTGCGCTGAGAACATGGTCTTGGGTGTCTTGAGCCAGCTCTGCAGTTCCCTACATTGGTCACAGTGATTTTTTTTCAGCTTCAGTTAATGTTACAGCATCAGTTATCACGGCCAGAGTTTTATGGTCACAGATTCTTAACTCAAAATATGACAAGACTCGAGTGGTGGTGGCGCACACCTTTAATCCAAAACTTGGGAGGCAGAGGCAGAAGGATCTCTGAGTTGGAGGACAACCTGGTCTACAGAGTGAGTTCCAGGACAGCCAGGGCTACACAGAAACCCTGTCTCCAAAAACAAAACAATCCCCCCAAACAATAACAACCCCCCCAAAAACCAACAACAAAAATCAAAACCAAAACAACAAACAACAAAAAATATCCAGCCAACAACAACAAAAGAACAACAAAAACACCACACCACACCAAACAACATGACATGATAGTCCCTTCTGAAACCTCACAAGCCGGGCCTCCATTGTGCCTGTGCCTCTCTCCACAACAGCTTATTAAGCTCTGAGTGCTCCCCAATGATTTTAGCCCAAAGTTCCAAAATCCTTATACAATCTTCCTAAAAAACAACATGGTCTGGTTAATTACAGCAATACCTCTTGCTCCTGGTACCAATTTCTTTTCTAACTTGCTCTCTGTTGCTGTGATAGAACTCTGACTAAAAAAGCAAAACAAAACCAAAAAGCCACCTTGGGGATGGAAGAGTTCATTCGGCTTCCTGCTCACAGTCCATCATTAAAGGGGATCTAGGCAGGAGGTCAAGGCAGGCACTGGAGCTGAGCCCATGGAGACCGCTGCCCACCAGCTTTTCCTTCAGGCTTACCTTCAGCTACTTTCTAACACACCCCAGGACCATCTGCTTAGGCAGAGCAGCACCTCCTGCAATGGGCTGGGCCCTCCTATGCCAGTTAGCAATCTAGAAAGTGCCCCATAGTCTACTGGCCAATGTGATGGAAACAATTCCTTAATCAAGACTCTCTTTTCTCAGGGATGTCTAGATATGTGTCAAGCGTCAAAAACTATGATACCCTAGATGGGGCTGGATTTGAACTTTCAATCCTCCTGCCTCAGCCTTCTGAGTAGCAGCGATGACAAGACTGTGCCCTGTTTGGTTACGGACTGATATTTATTCTAGTCAGCTGTGATATATGTCAGAACCATTAATTATTCATGACAAATATTATTAGCACTGGGATATAGAAGTGTTTGAAAGAGGAACTTACATTTGTTTTCCAACAGCCTCCTTACTTTCAATAACTTGTGTTCATTTTAAAACGTTTTACTTTCACTTACGTGTTTGTGAGTACAGGTACCCGTGGAGTCCAGATGTGGGTATCAGATCTCCTGAAGTTGGACTTGCAGGCAGTTGTGAGCTGTCCAGTATGGGTGCTGGGAACTGGATTCTGATTCTCTGGAAGGGCAGTGAGTGCCCTTAACCATTAATTCACATCACTAGTCTTAAAAAATTTTAAAAAAGTCCCACATTTATTTGTTGTATGTGTATGTGCATGTGTGTATGTGTGCATGTGTGCATGTGTGTGTGTGTGTGTGTGTGTGTGTGTGTTGGTGTAATACAACTTATGGCAGTTGACTCTCCCTTGTAGGTTACAGTGATCAAACTCGGGTCTTTAGCCTATTTTAGACTAAACTCTTTAGAACTTTCTAGTTCACCTCCCAATCCATGTATGTATGTGTATATATATATATATATATATATATATATATATAAAAATGAAGCTAAAAAGTTACAACTAGTCTGTCAGGAATCTGTATAATCCTTAGTATACTGACTGCTTGTTTCTCATGTGAGCAGCATCTATTAGGGGAAAGAAAGCTACCACTCCTTAATGAGTGTGTAGTCCAAAGCCTAACTCTTATCAGAACTGGCAATGCAGAGTAATTCATCTAGATACATATCTAATTAGCTATGTCTCTAATGTAGGTCTCTTTATTGCTCATACCCTGTTTTTCACTGCACAATTGGCCAGATTTCCAAAGACCAATGGAAGAAATTGGGGCTGAGGCAAAAGAGAATTATGCAAAGCAATTTGCCTCCTTTGTTGCAATCTGTGGTTTCAATTCTCAGGGTAAAAGCAAAGGAAACAGCCAAACAGCCAAGAAGGTATATTTTTCTTGTTATCTAATATTCTAGGAACATTGTTTAAATATATTTGATTGCAGGTCCCAGTAAGAAGTACAATTTAAATAACAACAGGGGACATAATTTTACCCTGATTATTTGCTTTTAAATACAAGGGTCTTTCTAGGAGTCTATGTAGTCCTGGAACTTGCTATGTAGAAAGAACAGTCTGGTCTTGAACTCTACAGAGATGGACTGTTATGGCCAGCTTGTCACAAGGTAACTTTAAAAAAGATTTGTGTGTGTATGGGTGTTTTGCTTGCATGTACATGCCCTGTGCCTGAGGTGGTCAGGAGAGGTGGGATTTCCTGGAACCACCAGCCAGCACGTGGGTGCTGGGAAGAGAAACCAGGATCTGCAGGAACAACAAGTACTCTTGACTGCTGAGCTCATCTCTCCAACCTCCCACAATCTAAGTTTTGCTTGGTTTAGATGTTATACATTCTTATCTTTTAGATTATATTCCATTAAAACTTAATTCATTAAAAAATAAAATTGGCTTTTGTGAGTGTGTAAAAAAAACGTTACTTCAGATAAGTGACGAGTTTCAATCTGGTGATAAACCGGAATGTTACCATCATCACATAACAAGTCTCCTGCCTCGCACTGCCTCAGCACTCAGGAAGCAGAGAGCCAGGCAGCCCTCTGTGAGACCAGCACGGTCTACAGAACGAGCTCCAGGACATCTAGGGTTACACAGAGAAACCCCGTCTCTTTGAAAAACCGAAAACCAAACCAACCAAGCAAGAAAACCAAACAAACCAAGAATATATAAACTTCCCTTATGTTTATGTGAAATTCAAATGTAATTTCTCAGGTTTCTTAACAGAGGAACGGGGCAGACTCTCCCCGTCACTGGAACAGTACTTCATGATAAAATCTAAGTGTTTTTCAAATGTTAACATATCTGCCTCAAGATGTGTCTTCAAGATCAGTGGCCTGGCATAATTTAACTGAGCAGTAAGTTGCCCTTTCTTTGGGCAACGTAATGGCCACGTCTGCAATTTTTTGTAGAGCTGCTACGAAATACATCAGTAACAGGCAGAATCCTGTGGCCTAGTTAGGTATCCAAACGATCTGAAAGTCATCTGATGGAAATTGTGTAAAGTTTAACAAAAAAAAAAAAAAAAAAAAGATATTGGTTCCGGAGTAGAAGGATAAGCGAATAAGGAATTGAATTTTTTAAGGACCGTGTTAGAGGCAGCTCAGTCCTCTTTCTGTCCTCTTAGGTAGCTTTTCTCTTCTGTATTGTAACTGCCTTTCTTCCCCTCTCCTCTCAACAGGATGGGGAGGGGCTCCTGGGGTCATGGGTACCCCCTCAAGTCAAGAGTCGAGGTACCAAAAACCAAAGAGTTAAATTAGGCTTTATTTTCAAATTGAGAGGGACTTTCAAATTGCCACGTGGCTTAAAACTGTCACCAGCCTCACTGTAAAACTCAATGACTGTCAAAGCTGGCACCGAGCATTCTGAACATGACTAGGAACAAAAAAAACAGCAAGAGAAGCCTGCTAGGCTATTTTCATCCCAGCGTGACTGAAGTCTACATCTCAAACCTCCGGTGAGGCCACCAGCAGATGAGACGCCACAGTGCACGTGTCACTGGAAGGAGGCGGCGGCGGCGGCGGCGGCGGCGGCAGCGGTCCCAGCCTGCTTCTCAAGCCCGCAGCCCACTCTGGGCCGGAGGTCGGGAGGCGGGTCCTGTCCGGGTCCCACCTTCCACAAGGCCTCACCTCACGGGGCCTGCGGGTAGCTGGCCTTCCTGAGGGGGAACCTCGAGGGCGCGGAGGCGAGGTGACAGGACGGCTCGCCACCACAACACCACAACGCGCTGTAGCCGCCCATCCGCTCGCCGGCCCGCCCGCTCGCTCGCTCGCTAACCCGGGCCGCCGCCTCCTTGCGGCTTCACGTGACGGGAAGGGGGCGTGACCCGGGCCCGGGCTGGGGGCGGGGCTTCGAGAGGGGCGGGCATTGGGCTGTGAAGGCTCGTGGCGCCTCGCGGCGCCCAGAAAGGCGGCGTCAGGGTGGATGACAGCATTCTGCTGCGACGCGCTCCCAGCTGGGCGGCGGTGATAGCGGTAGCGACAGCGGCAGCGGCAGCCCGGGTGGCAGCGGCGTTCGACTCGGCCGCCGCGGAGAGCGGTAGCGGTAGAGAAGGAAGGGGTTCCGCCCTGGTCCTCGGGCTAGGGGCGCGGAGTTCGGCTCGCCGCTCGGGGCCGAGCCCCCCGCCGCGGCTCGACTGTGCCCTTCGTCCGGGCTGGCTCGCAGTTACGGCCGGCGACCGCAGCCGAGAGAAGTTGGGGGGGTCGCACCGGACACTAGGGCCCCGGACTCCGGCGTCCCTGTGATCCCGCGGAAGCCTGCTCCCTGCGGGCCGCCTCCTCTGGGGCTCCGCATCGGTGAGTGGCGCTCAGTCCGGCGTTGGGGGACAGCGGAGTCGTGCCTTTGGGGTGACTGTAGTCCCTCAGTCCCGCGTTCCGAGCTCGGGCTGTGGGCACTCCTGTGTACCCCGCGCCGCGAGTTCCTCTCCTTGCCTCTCCTTTGTCCCTTTAGAGAGGGAGATTGGCAGGGCTGGCGGGGGTGGCGTGGTTTTGGGGCCCGCGGTAGGTGCGTCTGCAGCGGTACAAAGCCCAGCGGGCACCTGGGATGGGGGCGGGGGCGGCTCGGCGTTCCGGGTCCGGAGTGTCTGCCCCTCCCGAAGTTTGACAGGGCGACGCCGGGGCTCGCCGGAAGCCCCCGCGCAGGACCTGGCGCTTTGTCGCCCGGGGCGGTTAAGGCAAAGCTTGGGGGTTTTCCTGTGACAGCCCCTGAAGAGGCTGTGCCGCTCGCAGGAGACCGCACCCGCCTTTGCAGAGACTGTCGCGGTGTTCCTTAAACCTCAGCTCCGTTGGCCTTCTTGCCACACAGGAGAAAAGGCGGTGTCTTCGTGGCACTTTTACGTTTTGTTTGCTGCTCCGCTGTGGAGAGTGTAAGCAGGTTCCGGAGAGATTCAGATGGAGCATGCTTTTGCTTCATTGAGCAACCCACTCAAGACCGGCTGATGCGAAGCAACAGTAGATGCAGATTTTCCATTCACTAAAGTCATTTAACACTTCTTTGTGAGCGACATCTGCGTCGTGAAACATAACCTAATTTCATTTTAACTAAATGCCGTCTGAAATAAGTAACTTGGGTTCTTCTCTAAACAGATGGGAAAACTTATCTGATGATAGCGTGTCTGTTTTCAATAACTTAATGAAGTTTTTTGCCTTTTTGCTGCCGGAAGACTTAAGTAACAGCAGTATTAGAATACCTTGGGTATATAGCAGGGCTTTCTTAAAAGTATTTTCACTGTAAACAACCTCAAATTAGTGCAATTAAAGGTCTTTCAAGATAACCATTTAAAACAGTTTTTGCCTCCTAAAGGATTCCAGCGAGCAGTTGAGGTATAGGGAAATTGCTTGTTACGCTTTCCTTGAGGTTTCATCTAAATTTGATCATGTCGAGAGCTGGGATCAGTCACTATGCTTGCTAGAACCTGTTTTGCAGTGAGATTATTAAAATGCTAGTTTTATAAAAACAGGTTGGAGGAGGAAGGAAAAGGCCATGCGATTTAAAATGTACTCTACTAAACGTCCAATTAATTTCTAACGAGGTACTCTTTCTTTTGGTAGCAAGTATGTACTCTTCTTTCTTTTGGTAGCAAGAATGACTGCAGTGTGCTTGTTCAAAGTGTCAGCAAAGGGAATAGATGAAATTTAAGACCTTCCTAAAGCTCTTTAATTATGGAGATTAAGTTGTTGCGGTCAAATTCCATGCGAACAGTTTGAGCCACAAAGATCAACAGAGGTGCCTAGAAATGATTGTTTAATTAAAATGAACTGGGCTTGCTTCTTGCATTGAGCAGTGATCATTATTGAATGTCTGATCTTTTCATTTAGAATTGTAATTTTTATGTGCTTGCTTTTGTTTTCTGAGATAGGGTTTTGTGTCTAGCTGACCATGGTCCTCATTATGTAGCAAAGGCTGGCCTTGGAACTTGGCACAATCCTCCTGCCTCAGCCTCCTGACTGCCACATGTATTCCACTGTGCCTAGCTTTTGTTACATTTTTGGAGCTAGGAAATGTTTCTTAACATATTCATAGGATTTAGATATTTGATAAAGTGGTTTCTGCTTCTGAATTCATTTTTGAATTGAGAGTTAAAAATATAGTTTGGGGATACCTATGCAATCCTTTGAAAAGACATTTTCTTTCAGCTTAGTTTGAAAATAGTGGTACAATTATGGTTTATAGAATGTGCCATTACACAAAAATCTTTGTTTTTAAAGGACAAATTGCAAGATTTTAGCTAAACATTGAGTGGTTGTAGTATGTTTCAACCTGATTTGAGTAATTACTAATCCATCAACAATAGATAACTTAGACAAAGAATTGATATTTAAATGTTTTGTAATATTATTTTTGAAAACTTTTGCCTCATAGCAATACTTGAAGTGTCATGTTTTGATATTCTTATATCCAAAGTTGTAAACATGAATAACAATAATCTTGGCATGCCAGCCAGTCAAAAAACAATGAATAACAATAATCTTGGAATGCCAGGCAATCAAAAGTATAAGATAAGATCATACCTTCTTCTTATAAATATGATCTGTAAATGAGACGTAAGTACAGCCTAGAGCTTCTGAGGTGCTGGGTGTGGTGTTTGCTTGTGACCCTGCTCTTGGGAGATGGAGGGAGGAGGGTTACCTTGTGTTTACAGCTAGTCTTGAGATCCTGTCTCAGAAAAAAACACAAAACAACCAACCAACCAACCAAAACCTCCACAAACCTCGGAGAACTTTTGAACGTAGGTGGCTGAGTTGCAGGAGAAGGTGAGGAGTACTGATTGCAGCCCTGTGGCTGAAGCAGGTCCCCCGGCACGGGACCCTGTGGAAACGAGTGAGCTGCGTGCAGACTTCCTGGTATGCACTAACAGAGGTTTTAGGTTTATCCTTAGTCTATACTGCATACTCTCACAAAAGCATGCAGTCAGATAGACGCTAGAAGACACAATCATAGGGAGTTTTTTTTTTTTTTTTTCTTTTTTCTTGAAACACATTGTTTGTGAATCTGCCACCTGGTAAGGACAAAGTCCCTAACCTGGAACTCCATACTTGTAAGTTTATCTGTGCTATAGTTCTAGGTGATGCACACTCACCTAGACAATAGCAGTAATGCATTTTGCCTACCAGTCAGTGAAAAATCTCCAAAATAGCAACCATCCATGTTGTTCATTAGATATTATATGGGAAAAAAACAAAAAACTAACCCCCCCTGTAGCTCCCCCATGTGCCTGGAGAACACTGCAGTATGTGGAGTGCCAATCACAGTAGATGAAGTAGTGAGGTGACCGGGAAGGAGCCTTTCATCTGGGCACCTCCTTGGAGAAGGGGGTGTTTACCGTAGGCTTTGGTGGAGGTCATGGATTTGAAGGTAACCTGGTATATTCAGAGAGTGTGTGTGTCAAACAGAGTGAACCAAAATTGGACCTGGTGATACAAGCCTGTAACCCAGCTATTTGGGAGGCTGAGACAAGGGGATCACAAGGTCAAAGCCAACTTGATCTGGAGAATGACTTCAAGATCAGCCTGAACGTGCTGACAGGATGGCTTTGCCAGCCTCCTGACCTGGCGTTTTGAGTTTGATCCCAGGTGGGGGGAGCCAACCGGCTCCTTTAAGCTGTCCTCTGATCACCATAGGCGGCCTCTGTGACCCATCCCCTATAAATTAATGAAGAAATGCAAAACGAGAGCAGCCTGAGCAACTCTGTGGTGGCAGCTTAAGTCTTTCATCCCACCAGCACTGGGAGTCAGAGGCAGGGGAAGCTCTGAGTTCACAGCAAAGACAAAAAGAAGTAAAGAAAAAAGCTAAAAATATGCTAGGAGTGGATGTAGTTTAACAAAACAAAACAAAATCAAGTTTTAGTCAACGAAACAAACATTGAACAATGTCGAAATAAGGACAGTTGCTTTTATCTTCTGTTACATTAGGAAGAGCTTTCCTTCTCCCATCCCAGTGCTTACTCTGCTCCACCCCCAAGATAAAAACGTCTGCATGTTTTGTTAAAAAAAGAAAAGTGAAAATACAGTCAGGCTCGGTGGCACATGCTTTTAATCCCAGCACTTGGGAGTCAGAGGCAAACCTGAGTTCAAGGCCAGCCTGGTCTACAGAGATCCTGGGTGGCCAGGGCTGTACAGAGAAACTCTGTCTTGAAAAGCCAAACCAAACAAAAAGTGGAAGTACAGAGTATTTCAGTTTTTAGGAATGGCAATATTACAGTCACAGAGGGAGGCTTGAGTAAATCTTAAGTCATGGGCCCTTCAGCAAGCTACTGGCCTTGGCGGTCTCATTTGTAGAGTGGGAAACTCATTGCATTCTTGGAGAATGCAATTACATGTGTTTTCAACTGCCTACCTCAATATTTAGCATGTGGAGAGATTTCAACAATCATAAAATTATGTGAAGTGTTTTCTTTGCCTCTAGATCTTTAAATACTGTTTTGGTTCAGGTATCATTAATTTGAACCTAGGGCCTTCCTTGCGAATAGTAGGTGAGTGCTCTACCACTGAGCTGTTAGTGGACTACCTAGGCCATTTCCCCAAGTTCTCACATTTACTTTCTTTACTTAGTTGACTCATGGTAATATCCTTTTAGATGCATAGTATGTGCTTTTTCTGTCTGTGTCTGTCTCCCCTTAAATTCTCTGTGTAGTCAGTCAGATTTGACACTGAATTCCTGATCCTCCAGTCTGGTTTGGTTATTATAGAGATGCCCATTCATTCCCCGAAGGGCGTTTTTCTTTGTGTAAAACTTAGTGTTTTCTGATAGAAGTGAATCTTAATTGTATTACTGATCCTTGCCTCAGATTACAAGGAATGCTAGATTCCTGGCAATCGTGACACTTCAGTACCTGTTTGTTCTTCATGACTCCCAAAGCTTCATTATTTTCTGAGTTCTTAGTCATTTTCAAGATTCATGCAGCACTCTGATGCTTATGAAATGCTCGAGATAGACTTTGAGTTTTGAAATGATAGGAAGGCCGCTTACCACAAATCTCCTATTTTAACTAAGAGTAGCAGAAGATCTCACTCTTTAGGCTTTCCTTTCTTGTAAAATTAAAAAAAGGATTGTTTAAGTGTAGGTTCGTGCCCATGAGTGCCAGTGCCCATGGAGACCAGAAGAGGGCATCAATGCACTTGAGCCGGAAGGCTGGGGTGAGTCACCTCATAAGGTGCTGTGAACCAGACTGGGGTCCTGAAGAAGCAGCAGGCACTGTAACTGCTGAGCTGCCCCTCCAGCTCCTAGAATTTCTCTTAAAGGAAATTATCTTTATCATTATACTTTTCTGTCCATTGTTTTTGAAATAGACAAAAAGCCAAAGAGTTTTTACATTACTGTAACATTCTCTATTTGTAGAGATATGGATGAGTATAAACCTTGAAGATGTTGACTTTATGTTTTATTCTAGAATTCTGCAGCTTTGGAGCTGACCAGTGGCTTCTACAACATTCCTGTCAGTGTGTGCTTGTGTGTACAGGCGTATTTGTATGTACTCATGTGTTGTGCCTGCTGAGTAGGCTAGACTGGCTAGCTGGCCAGCGAGCTTTAGGTATGCTCCTAATCTCCTCTCCCAGCCCTGGCACTGTAAATGGAGGCCTCTATTGGCTTTTCACACACGGCCAGGAGAGTGAACTCACATACCAGATGCTTGCACATGGGCAGTAGTTTATCAGATTTCAAAGTGTCTTGTAAAGAAACCAAGGCCTTTCTAAGTGATGGGACCTGTAGTGGGAGCGCCCCTCTGGGGGAGAGGAGCTGAGGTAAGCAGTATTTTGCACAGGAATGATGAGGTGGGAAGCTGGTCACTAGAGAGCACGGATCCATTGTTCAGGTGTCAGGCAGAACAGGGACTGGAAGAAAGCAGGTGTGCTGAGTGTGTACTTCCGTGCCCTGTGGCTATTCTATCATTGACGGTGAGTAGTTTAGAAACTAGGGGAAAGAACACTGTGCATTGTATTGTGGCCTTTGTAATAGTCCTGTTAGATACAAATATTGGCAGCAATGGAGTCTCTTATCACCATCATTGTAGACAGGTAAAGAAACAGTAGCATCGGGCTGGAGAGATGGCTCAGCGGTTAAGAGCACTGACTGCTCTTCTGAAGGTCCTGAGTTCAAATCCCAGCAACCACATGGTGGCTCACAAACCATCCGTAATGAGATCCAGCGCCCTCTTCTGGTGTGTCTGAAGACAGCTACAGTGTACTTACATATAATAATAAATAAATCTTAAAAAAAAGAGAGAAAGAAACAGTAGCATTGACTTGGTGCCAGACTGTTCGTTCAGAACTACTTACTGTCTCTGGCTGATTAGGGGTGGCCACAGGGGAAGACTATGCATGTAGGCTGAATTGACAGGCTGAAAGCGAAAGTGTAGAGAGGCCAGGCATAGAACCCTGTGGGTTTTTACTTAGAGAAGAGATGTAGGAATTTGTTATCAGAAACTGAAATAAACAGAAATTAGCGGTAAGAGCTAGCTAGCTAGCTAGCTAGCTTGTCCCAAGGCTGTTGGTAGGAGGGGTGAGACCATACTGGAGATGGTAGGGAGGGCAGGTGCCACAGATCAGTGCTTACCAGTCTTCCTTCCTTCCTGCTATCAGGTGGGTGTGGTGGATGTGCTGTGCTGTCACTGCGGGATTGAAAGGACAGAGATACGGGTGTTCTTTCTTTACCTTTTCTTCCAGTTGTAGAGTCAGGTCAGAAGGCTGGAGGTCTTATGGGGTAGACATAGGTTCAAAGGATCTAGAGTTCCTAAATTAGGGCTAGGGTGTTGGGAGACGGCTCCGTTGGTAAAGTGCTTGCAAGGTCCTCCTGCTTAGGTAGCTGGTTCGTGCTTGCGCAAGCCTGAAGACCTGAGGTGGGTTACAGGTGTGCCTGGGCTCACTGGGCAGCTAACCTCATCTAAGCCGGAAGCCCCACGACTCAGATAGACTGTCTCCGAAAAGCTGGGTGACAGCGCATGAGGACTGACACCCAAGGTTATTCACTGGTCTCCACACAAAAGTGTGTCCATGGGCGCCTGCACACACACTTGTACTTGCACATACACCTCTAACTCAGCACCCCACACCCACACCACATGGACACACACCTGCTCTCTAAGTAAACAGACAGCTTCCAGATGGAAGGAAGATGTGTACTAAATAGGAACATGCCACAATAGACTGTAATTTTGTCTGAAGCTACTGAAAATTTGGGGTTAAACAGCTAATGGTGGCACACCTGTAAGCCATTGAGTAGATGAGTTATTTGAGATCCTAAGAATATCTGTAAGAATGGTAGCTGAGGTGGGTGATGCTGAGATCCTGCTCAGACATCAGACATAGAGCATATGCAGTGGGACTCTGCCCGAGAGGCTGCAGAGGATAGTCCTTGGGTCTGTATTTAGGTGAATGCTGATAGTATTCATACCCATCAAAGTTTTGTCTTGTCTGCAGATATTACCATAAGAAAAACTAAAACTTGAAGAGTTCTCTTAAATCAGAATTTCCCAACTTGGCCCACAGTATTTCAGCTAGGTAATGTTTTGCTTATGAGTTCCTGTGTGTTAGAGAATGGGTTACCCCATCCCTGTACCCACTAGATTCCAGGAATACTTCTCATCGTTGTAACAGCTAGAAAATGTTTCAAGACATTGCTAAATGTCCCCTGGGGCAGCAGAGACTCCGCCTTAGAGACAGAGTGCACCTGTAGAAAAGCACTGTCTCTAGTTAAGAGCTTTTCCTTCTGTTAGGGACTAGATGAGGTTCCCGGAGGCTGTTTGCGCATGAGGAGTGAAGGAAATCTGTATTGTTTTTATAAAGATCATAGTTTGTCATTGTTGAGCTGTGACTGGCCTGAACTCCTGTGTCGTCTGGGAGGCCCTGAGCTCGATGTCATCCTCTTGTTCATGTGCCACCAGGTCTCACGTCTTTTGAACCTTGACCCATTCTTAGTTCTGTCAGTTTCATATTTAAAGTCTCCTCCAAACAGCAAGAAAGCTACCAGCTAGCTGAGCCCAAGTGAAGACATTACTGAAATTTTTCATTTTTTCTTTATTTCTCCTCCTAATTATGGGTACTTTGTATTTCCTATATGAACACATTTTCTGCTATGTAACCCTACCTCTGCCTTATGTCCTGAGGTTGTTTATAAATGATAGAAAGAAGTAATGTTGATACTCTGACTATGTAAATATCATTTAAGGCTGGGTCAGGTAGTATGCATAGATTATAATCCATTTTCTATAGAGTTTATTACGTGGCCCCTGAGTTATTAAAAAACAAAACAAAACGAAACGAAACCAAACCAAACCAAAACAAAAAACCAGTTGATAATGCCAAGGTTCTGACTATTGAATCTTTTTAAAAGTTTGGATAGAACTTCCTGTTTCCCTTATTTTTCCTGTCCCCCTCTCTAACACATCTCTCTACCCCAGTCTGCCCTGTACTGCCTCCTTACTCCCATCTGTTTCCTAGTCTACCGTGCTTTCAATCTCAGTGGTCAGCCTCTAGGTTAGACAGTTTGCCTTTTGGGTCTCTTCCTATAACTCTCTTCTGTTATGCTGTTTTGTTTGCTTGTTTTCAGACAGGGTCTCACACTGAGCCCAGGCTTAGCCCAGCTGACCCCAGATTTACAGCAGTCCTTCTGCTCCTAGGCTCTTCCGTGCTAGGAATGAGCCAGCATGTCTAGCCTTTATTTTAAAACTCTTTAATTGGATAACATAACTTCCCTTTGCCCCTATAGTCTTGTGGAAGTATACATTCTCAGGTGTGTGTATATCTTTGTGTCCGTCTGCCCATGCACTCGTCTGTCCGTCCGTGTCTAGAGGCTGAGTGTTGGGAACCCTGGTCTATTGCTCTCCAACTTAAGGCCTGAGACAGGGTTTCCGTTCTGAAAATCTTGCTGTCTTTCATGTTAGGCTGGCTAGCTAGCAGTGCCTAGTGATCTTCCCGTCTCAGTCTTCTGGTGTTAGGGCCCTTCAACCCTGAGCTTACCCGCCATACCATCTGCTTCTTAGGGTGTTGGAGATCCAAATTTAGGTTCTTATTTCTTGCTCAGCAAGTGTTCTTTCCTATCGAGCACGTCCTCAGCTCACTTTTGTTCTTTCTGAGACAGGGATCATGTAGCCCACACTTTCCTTGAATTCACGTTACAGTTGAGGATGACTGTACACTTTTTGTAAGAATATGCTAGAATCTAACCACTGCTCTGGCCATGGGCACAATTCACAGCCTTTCCCCTTTCACAGATAGCAACAGGCACCCTATTGAGACATTGTCTGTGAGTCTCTAGCTAACAGACTCCCAGCTGCCAAGATCTTTTACCTGGGGAAAGGAGTTTACATCAAAGGGCGGTTGTTTTGGTGGTGACACATCCTATATCCAGCTCTCTTCCTTGCCTCTTGCCTGGGAATCAGAGAGCTTGGCTATAGACTTTGTTTGGAAACTACTCTATCCTCAAAAAGGAGCACTATTATACACAGTTGCCATTACAGTCTGAATTATAGGCGTTTTCCAACATTCTGAAATGCCCGTCTACTGCGTCCCTGGTGATGTTCTGTCTTCATTTCCCTCCTTGCTCGTAGGATGATTCTGCTTGTCTTATTTTACGTTCACGCTTGTGATTCTTGTTCTGTCTTTAGACATTTAGAGACTCCCTTTGCCTCCATGCCTAGCATTTTCCCCTGAGCTTAATCAACAGATTTTGTTTTCTTCTTACATTGTGGTAGCATCCCCAGCTTTCCCCCTCGGTCAGTTTTTGTTTTTGTAATCATTCTTTTTCATGCTTAGTTTTCCATTAGGTGCATAGTGATTGTTGGTTGACCTGGCGTTTGCCGGGGCTGGGCGTCCTTCCCACGTCCCCTCCCCTCTGGGTTAGGTTTTCCTTTGAGCAGGAGCTCTGGGTGATGGAGCATTGGAAGCCAGAGTAATAGAGTCTGCCCTTGAGCTGGCTCTGTGGTAGGTTAAGTGGGAGGTAACTGGCTACTGGGGCTGTCGGCCCTTTAGATGGCAGGCAGTGTGACTTGGGGTCAGTATCCCTGCCTAACTTCCATTTTCTCTTAGAAGAAAAAAAATACTGGTATTAAAGAAACCAAAAACAAAACAAAACAAAACAAAACAAAAAACCCAAACAAACCAAACCACCACCACTACCATCACCACCACCAATCAACCAAAACAAAACAAAACAAAACAAAACAAACAAACAAAAACCTTAGACACAGTGTGTTGAATGGTTGCAAAGCACAAGTTTAATCCTAGGATCACTAAAAACAGACTTATCATTTCTGAGAAAAAACTGCTTTGAATCTACTGATTTAAGAACTTGATTTATTCAGTATGTTAACCAGTAAGGTATTGCTTATTAGTTATTTTGTAATAACCAATGTGGTAATGTGGTAGAATGAGATTGCTTCAAACTTTTCAACTGAGATTAATCATTTCGTGATTTTAATTAGATGCAGAAGATACATTCTTGCCAAAATATTCACAAGGGCAGATGACATGGCCCAGTGAATAAAGGAGTCCATGGCACAGGTCTGACCGCTTGGGTTTGATCCTTAGGACACAGCGGTGGAAAGAGGTAAATGACTCCTGAGAGTTGTCCTCTGACATGCACTGAGACACAGATCACCGGACACACGGTAATACAATGAAAACAAGTGACTCATCTTTTTCAAACCTTGAGATTGATCAGAATTTCTTTTAGGAACAAACGTATAAGTCTATAAGTCATCTCCATCTGCTTATTTTTGGTAGCTATTCTTAATTTGAATAATAAAAGTTGTGTTGGTTTTTTCAGAGACCTTTTTTGAGTTGGCATATGGAATTGTAATTAAGTATTTTGTTTACTTACATTATAAATTAAAACTAATGAGCACTTTGGTTGTAGTAATTTGTACTTAGAACTAAAACCAAGGAACACCAAGGTCAGAGTTAGGCATTCAATGACACACTTTTCTTTTATGGCTAGGTTAAAAGGCCATTCTAAATCTTCATTTAATCTGAAGGAATTCTTTTTGCAATAGAGTATCAGTGATAAAATTATACAAAACTGGTTTGAAATAAGATTAGATCTTGCATTTTAAGCTTTGATTGTTAATAGATTTTTTAGCTTAAGTATGGATATGAATTTGTACTTGTGGGAAACTGGGTAGCTAATTAAGTTTATTATAAACGTATGCCATACTTAATGAATGAGAAGCACATTTATCTTTTCTAGTTCAAGTCAAAACAAGGTTAATAGTTCTTAGAAAAAACGTTCAAGAAAACAATAAATATGTAGAATCAGGTGGATTTTTTTTTTTGTTTGTTTTGTTGTTTTTTGTTTTTTGAGACAGGGTTTCTCTGTGTAGTCCTGGCTGTCCTGGCACTCACTCTGTAGACCAGGTTGGCCTCGAACTCAGAAATCCGCCTGCCTTTGCCTCCCAAGTGCTGGGATTACAGGCGTGCGCCACCACGCCCGGCTCTGGATTTTTAACTATAATTTAAAATATATATTATTGAAAACCTTTAAACATTTAATTAACTAAATTGTTTAAAAAAAACAAAAGAACTAAATTGTTGATATGAGTTTATAGCAACATAACTGTGAGCACAATCCTTAAGGAAGACTGAGTTTACTCTTTGAGACCTCTGTGATAAGCCCAAGGATCCTAGTATTAAAGTACATTAGGAAACAGTGCATTTGAACAGACATACTAGGAAAATAAGAATCCTGATAGTAGTGAATTATCTTTCTAGGTAGATGTGTGACCTTGACAAACCACTTAGTTGTTCTTGGTCTTAGTAAGGAAGCACATTGGAACGGGTAGCTTTTAGGATTTTTTTTTGAGGAAGATTTTTTTAGAGATTAGAATCCACATCAGGGAATATAGTATATCCTTATAAGAATTCTAGAGTAAGCCGGGCGGTGGTGGCGCATGCCTTTAATCCTAGCACTTGGGAGGCAGAGGCAGGCAGATTTCTGAGTTCGAGGACAGCCAGGGCTATACAGAGAAACCCTGTCTTGAAAAAAACCAAAAAAAAAAAAAAAACCAAAAAAAAAAAAAAAACCAACCAAACAAACAAACAAACAAAAAAAAGAATTCTAGAGTAAATGACATTGCCAAAACAAATGACCTCAGTTTTGATACTCTCCATGTGTAAGTGAAGCATTTGGTCATGTAGCTGCTAAAGGTCACGGGACCGTTGAGCCATGCTCTGTTTTATTCTGTGGCCGTGTTCTGTTTAGTTTGCCACACGGCTTTCCTGAGCCATGTTGTCTAATTCAACATTAGACTGTTGAATTTTATACTTAAAACTTGCTCCATCTCTTAACCTATATTTGGTAATAAGCTTGTTTTGTGTTTCAGCACGACACTTGGGAAAACTAGAAGTCATATATCGGACCTGTCTATAGCTTGTGCCCAAAGTACAGATAGAACCAGCTTTTAAATAGATAAATCAGACTTATATGTAAGAGGTGATCAGTGAGTCCAAAGTTATCTTGTATTTATTATAGTAGTAATGTTGTTCAAAAACATATATAGATCCCCTAGTTCCCCCTCTCCCAACCTAGGATCCTATTTAGTCCAGGCTGGCCTCGAACTTGTGAATAGCCAAGCGTGACCACTGCCTCCCAAGAACAGAGCTGCATGCATACGCCACCGTGCCCGAACTTTCTTGCAATTTTATTTTAGTGCCTTTGACCTCATTATTTTAACATATATTCTGTGTGGTAAATTACATCTTTTGGGGAATCAGTTTGATGTTTGGGGGGAAAAACCCCTCATTCTGAACCAAACCACCTTTATTTGTGAAACAAAATGATAATTGTCAGTTGTAGCTAAACATAAACAGTGACTAGAGGAAGAAAACATTCTTGTGTCACTTACTAGGTGATGAGAAAAGAGTAGTTTCAAAAGCCCCTTGTGCACTGGCAGCGCGAAGAGTCTCTCGAACCGACAAGTCCGGCTGGGCATGGTGGTCCCTCTCCCACCTGTAAGAGAGCAGTCAGGAGCAGAGAGAGGGGTGTCGGGAGCCATGAAGCCCCCCTGGTGACATAAAACCGTGTCTCAGAAAGCAAAACAACAAAGGTTTAGCTACTCTGCATGGAGGCGACTTGGTGTTTTTGTCCTGTCTTGTGAGCAGGGTCCCATGTATGCCTGGCCGGTCTCAAACTCGTTCTGTAGCCTTGAACAACTGGTTCTCCTGTCCCCACCTGCCAGGCACTGAGATGACCCGTTATAGGCCCGTGCTTCATGCCTGGTTCGAGGTGACCTCTATATGGATATAAATTCTGCCGTATTCGTTAACATCATAAGCCGAGACTGCCTCGTTAGCTCTCTCCTGTTTAGGTTGATGCTGTGCTGCACTGGCACTGTACTTTGGAGAAATAAGTTCCTGAATGAATTCGTTCCATTTTAGAGATTGTCACATTTTGCAGAACAGTTTGCAGAAGTTTGCATGATAATTATTGGTTAAATATAACCAGTGTTCCATAAGTTCTGATTGTCTGTGGCTCAGTATAAATCCAAGCAGCTACCCCATGTGAGTGTGCTCCTCATGCAGTTTCACATCTAAATTTAACCTTCTCTTAAGAACGTTAGATATACTGTGAGTTGGGGTTGCAGATGCGTTGGTAGGGCGATTGCCTAGCATGCCGGAACCCTGTTGAGTCCTCGGCACTGCATAAACCAGGCTGTGGCGTCTGTGTCTGCAGAAGGAGCTAGAGGGAAGAGGAGCGCCAAGTCATCCGTGGCAGCCCGGCAGGTTGCAGGTTATCCTTAGCTGACTCAGACCCTAGTTCAGAAGCTGACAAAACCCGGGCAACGACCTCCTTAGAGTTTGCGTCCCATTATCCCTAACTGCATGGCATTTGAATGTCACTAGTGCACTAAGTTCAGGTAATAATAATACACACACATGATTACAGAGGAGTCTGTGATATCATTCTACCTTCTGATGGTGTCATTTTCCCTTTAAAACTTCCAAATGGGTGAGTTTAATGACATATCTTCATTTCTAAGGATTAAAAGATAATAAAAATGTCTACAGTATCTTTCTATTTTTGTTTTATATCTGTTTTATCAATTTGTTACTTTTTGAGACAGGGATTTGTTTCTGTAAGTCAGGATGGCCAGGAAGTGTTGTGGCACACTGTGTGGCACAGGCAAGCACTAAGCTACTCCCGTCCTTTCTTGGCCTCTTGACTTTGTGATCCCCAGTGTAGAGATTCCTAGTAGGAAGGAGTTTAGGATCCCTAAGGATTTGCTGACCTCGGGGATAAAGGGGTCCAAAGAAGCTGACATGAAAAAAGTATTTCTGGCAGGGCCTTTGCCAGGCCCTGAAGGGATTCACTGTACCTGGGGGAGTGTGCGAGAAGAGTGGGTATCAGAAAGGTAATACTGGGAGAAAGGATGGTATTAGCAGTGGCATGAGACCATCTAAGAATTTAGTAAGAGTTCTGTCCGCCTTCTGACTCTAACTCCTAGGCACCGAAGCCAGAGATCATGTAGCCCAGTAGAGCAGGCTGCTCTCAGACTTTGCCTGTAGTCAAGGACGACTTTGACTGGTTTTGAAGGATGAGAGGGAGGGTGACAGGGTGTTAGCTGATGTAGAACTTGGTCTGTAGACCAGCTTGCCCAGGAAGCTGCCTCTGCCTCCAGAGTGCCGTGTTTAAAGATGTGTACCTTATCCCTGGCTACCTTGAACTCTTGTATGACAGATGTGTATTGCCAAGCCCAGCTGAAGAGCTGTGATTACTGTTTTAAGAGTTCCTGGGTTCACAAGCCCATGTTTACGTTCTGCCTGTGAACTCCTTGGCGTGGAGCTGCTGCGCTGTTGGGTTACCCTTCATGGCCCTCCAGGCTGCTTATGGATGAGCATCTGCTCAGGGACCAGCACATCTATCCTGTAGCTTCGTGTGCCTGGAGGAGCACTTGCATGCCCTGCACTTCATACTCTGGCGTGAACATCCAGAGATCAAGATACACATGTGGAAGGCACACTGATACTGGAGGTGTGTGAGGAACATGACCAGGAGGAAGGACGCCTTCCCCCTGGTCATGAGCTGTCTGGATTGTTCCCTGCCTGCCCTGCACCCCTACCACAGAAGTCAGTTACAGCTCATTGGCATAGTTTGCCTGTTGGTGTCCTCCAAGCCACATAAGACCACACACACATCAAGCAGTATCTCCTTGTCAGTTGTGAAGTAGGAGTTATGGGACTTGGGGAAGGCGACTCAAATAGGACCTGGTTGCCACAGTTGCATCTGATTTCCTGGCCCTGTTTCTACAAGACTCTGCCCAGTGACTGACAGACCTTTTTGGCCTCTGTGCTACTGATTACACCTTTGCCATGTGTTGTTTGTCCGTGATTGCAGTAGGCTGCAGTGCAAGGCCTGGATGCTGCACAGCTGGGAACAAGCTCATAGAGCTCAGAGGGATGGAGCATAGACAGGGAAGTGGACCGACTGCCTCTGGACTTGTCAAGAGCAGATTGAAGCTGCATTCAGGCAACGCTGCCTGGATTATTCCTAGTCCAATGCTCACAGCCCCTCAACTAGGATCTAGGGGTTCAGCCACAGCAGTATTCCCACAGACAGTACACCGTCCAACAGTAGTCCTGGAGAGGTTCCTTCAGTGGCCACCAAATACAGGAGGGGTCACTGCCACTTGCTCCCTGCCTCTAGGAAGAATCTATACCACATTTGAAGCCTGGGTTGGGGCACATCTCTCCCTTATAAGCCTTAAGAGGTCCTGCTTATCCTGACAATATGCACTGAGGACCTGGTTAGCCAGCTGAGGATCTTTATGGCCAGTCAAATACTCTTCCACCGTCAGCTGGTCAGCTTGGCTTTTCCTCTCTAGCTTAGGCTAGGTTAGAGTGGCCAGACGAATCAGTTCCTCTCTGTTTGGAATACTCATCTTTTCAACAGACAAAACATTCCAGTGCCTTCCAAAAGCCCTTTCTAAGGTTACCAAATTTAGATCAGGTCTCTTGATAGACATGCATGGGGAACCAGCGTAGATGGAGAAAGTGATTCGGATTCATCTTAAAGATGTTAAACCTGGCTCCCGGAAGCTTAACGTACTCTGTTCTTCCATTAAGAACTGAATATGGTTTGCGGCATCCAAGTTGGGCAGCTTCTTAGGGCCTATAACTTCAGTTCCAGATGATCTAAAACCCTTTCTGGCCTTTGGGCACCTACACACACAAACAATTAAAAATAAAAGTAAATCTTTTAAAGAAAAATTTTGAATTCTTGCTGTAGGCCTTTTGATGTGTGGTTTTGTTTTTTGTTTTTCTTTTCTCCTCCTCCTCCTCCTCCTCCTCCTCCTCCTCCTCCTCTTCTTCTTCTCCCCCCCCCCAAGATAGTTTTTCTGTGTATCTCTAGCTATCTTGAACTTGATCAGTAGACCAGGCTGGAATCAAACTCATAGTTCCCTCCTGCCTCTGTCTCCCGAGTGCCGGGATTAAAAGTGTGTACCACCATGCCTGGCTTTGATGTATTTTTTTAGATTATTTATTGTATGTATATGAGTGCTCTATCTACATATACACCTGCATGCCTGAAGAGGGCATCGGCGCTCATTATAAATGGTCGGAAGGCATCATGTGGGTGCTGGAGATTGAACTCAGGACTTCAGGAAGAGACGCTCAAGTGTTCTTAACCACTGAGCCATCTCTCCACCCCTGGTGTATGATTTTTACCCCCAAAATACAAGTTTTATAGGCTGATGTCAAGGACAGAAAATACCTGCATGAAAACAGTGTTTAAAGGAGAAGAGAGTAAAGATAGTGAGCCCAGAAAATGCTCACTCTCAGGGAATCCCAGCACTTGACGGCAGAGGCCAGCCTCTGGGCTACTTGGTGAACTCCAGTTTAGAAAGTCAGCGAAGCCTCTAATGAATGGAGAGGCAGCATGAGCATTAGAGATCTGGGAAAGATTGATCTTTGTGTCAGTAGTGAAAAAATAGAAAGATTGGTATCATTTTCCCATGCATTAGAAGGACGTTGCTTCCTCATTTAAGATACCTCTTACTCTTTAAACTATGACAACTAAGAGTAGATAACCTTCAAGACTTCCCGTTGCAAGAGTCTGCTGTCAACTGTTGTGCTTTGAGTATAGTCTGTTCTCAAAATGCAGGTTGAAATGTGGTCCTGTGTGTGAGAGAGGTGATGGGACACTTAAGAGACTGTTAGAAGTGATTAGTATCTTTCTTAGATGTTCTCCTCAGTGGCTGTTACAAGGCTGTCCTCCCCACTTCTCTCTGCGCATGCCCACCGCCCTATACTACCCTGGCGATGCGGCGTTCCACTTTGACCACACTTGGTTACCTGACCTTGGACTTCCCAAATAACTTCCCTTTAATGACTCAGTTGCATGCAACAAAATTGTTATATACCAACATGCACTAAAGGCAAAATCCAGTAGCTATGGAGACTGGTTCTTTGGCTACCACATCTTTTGGATCATCTTATAAGCTTGTTCATCATTGTTTTCACCAGCCTTCCAGATATGGTATAACTATTTAAAGGTACAGAGGCGATTCGGGTAGGGATATGTGGCCTGCCAAAAAAAAACACTCCTGTGACATAAGTAAAGCCAGTTTAACAAACATACCATAGTGATACAGGCCTGTAATCCCAGCACTAGCATGATGGAAGCAGGAAGATCAGGGATGAAAGATCACCATCAGCTGCATGAGACCCTGTCTCAAAAAACATTTGAATAACTGATATATATATATATTTACAAAACTTACTTAAGTATATCTTATAATTTAAACCCTCCTTTAATTATTCTAATGTGTTAGAATAATTCTAATAAAGGTTATGCTGTCTTTTAAAACTATCACCAAAGGGAAAAAAACAAAACAAAACAGGGTTTCTTATGTCCCAGGTTATGAACTCCTGATCCTTCCGTTCAGACTCCTAAATGTGAATGTGGGTTACAGGTACAGATCACATTTTACTGAGGTGGTGACAGTCATAATGGAAAGCCACTTTTAAAGATTACTTATTTTTGAGATGGTCTCACTCTGATCCTCAGGCTAACCTTGAACTAAAGCAATTAGCCTCCCTAATGTTACCACATTTAACATGAAGACCAATTAAGGCCAGCTGAGTGTCAGTGCTGGCTGTAAAATAGTATCCTTGAGGGCATGAAAAGATGAGTTTGTGTGTCTGATAGAGAGGAGGAAGGAGGTGGGAGGGAGAGAGGGAAGGAAGCATGAAGAGGGTGAAAAGAATATGAACTTCAGCGATTTTCTGATTTTAACCCAAAGTTTTTTAGTTTTACTACACATGTGTGCACATGCATACATACATGCACTTATTTAAAATTTAACTCATTTTTTTTTTTTGAAACGTTACCAGATGACAGGAACAACCTACTCATGCCTTCTGAGTGCTGGGATTAGAGGTGTGCACTAGCACGACCACCAAGTTTTACTAAATTTTTTCAAGGAACAAAATTGTTATATACCAACATGCACCAAGGGTAAAATCCAGTAGCCATGGAGACTGCTTCTTTGGCCACCAGACTCTGTCTGAAATGCTGTCAAGAGCTCCAGTTGCTCTTCCTCTTTTCCTGTTTTTCTGTGAACACAGCAAATGCATGTGCATGTTTGTTTTGTGGGATATTTTAGAAGCAGAACTAGAGCTGTGTTATAATGTTAGGTTTTCAGTTTTCCCACTGATGAGTTTAAGTCCTCATATTGAGTTTTGTTTTAAAGCATTAGCTTGGTCCTAAGGAGTCTTAGGGCCTGGCCTCCTGCCCAATGGTCTGGGCACTCTGTGCCTGGCTCCTTCATCTGTGAAATATATTGTGTTGAAGGCTCCGTTGAAGTTTCCTAACAGCTCTAAAATGCTGTTGAGGAATGCTAGGGTTTTAAAGGGCAGGCAGTGCATTGCATTACATATAGAAAGTGATTGGCTCAATCCAGCTGTGAACACTTAAAGGGATGAACTTTTTGCAAATTAAAAATGATATCAGAGAGGGGTAGGGGGCAGAGTGGATGTCAGAAACCAGATTCAAAACCGCCATTTCTTATTTCTCAGTGTAACCAGCAGGAGGGTCTGTTACTTTTAAGATAACAATGACCTAAAATTGGAAAAAAATATCTTCCCGGAGGCTTATGGTGGTTGTATTTGTATGTTGTCGCTCGGGGCAGGGAACATTATTTTGGATAGTGTCTCATTTAGCCCAGGCTGTCCAGGCTGGTCTTGATTTCTTACTCTATCTCCCAGATGTTGGGGTTATAGCCATGCACTCTATGCCAAGCTTGAATATATTTTTGATTGAAAATTTAAATCACATTTTTGGGGGTGTTGGGAATGTTTTGCTTTGTTTTGAGAATTAGGTCATCATCTTACAGTTAGTGACTTGGGAAAGCTGGGTGGGGGCTGAGGCCTTAGAGCCACTGATGGGAGGCCAGGCGTGCTTTCCCACTCTCTGGCCTCTGCCATGACAGTGCTGGGCAAGCTTGCTTGGGAAAGGCAGTCGCAGCTTTAAGAATTGTTAGATGAAGGTGTTGAAGTTACCGTTACTAGTTATTATTATTAATTATGTGCTTATTAAAACAACTTTGGGGCTGAGGGTAGGGCACATACATACCTGTAGTCTTACCATTTGGGAGCACTGTGTCAGCAGGAGGATCAGGAGCTTAAGCTGGTGCTTGGCAGTATAAGGAGGTTGAAGTCAGCCTGGACTCCGAGACTGATTCAAAACTGAGGCAAACAAGACCTAGGGCTTGGATTTTCGCCTTTCGTGTTCTAAGCTGTTGACTCTTGTTTCCTTGTAGTTTTTCATTTTTGTCTGCTTTTAAGTTTTTATCTCTGTTTTCAGTTTTCCCTGTACATTTGTGTGTGTGTGTGTGTGTGTGTGTGTGTGTGTGCTTGTGTACACACATAAGTGCACATGTGGAGATCAGAGGATACCTTGCAGGAATTGGTTTTCTTCTACCTTATGGGTCCGGGCTAGGGTTGGCGGCAAATGCCTGCCTTTATCCACTGAGCCATCCCACAGGCCCAGTTAGTTTTGCTTTTTTCTTCCTTGTCCATATGCTCTTTGTCCTCTGCCATGCTATACATCATTCCTTGTTCTCTCTGCTTGTTTGTTTGTCTTGGTGCTAGAGCTAGAACACAAAGCCTTGTGGAGGAGGCTAGGCAGGCACCCACCTGCCACGCCCTACGTCTTCAGCCTTTGTTCCTTTATCCTAGTGTGAGTTAAGCGCCCCTCCCACATACGGTTTTCTGTATGAATGATGATAACCTGGGAAACTGTGCCTATAGCAGGGGCTTTTGCTTTGTTTAGACTTCTTTTCCACAAGCCAGTCAGTGTTCTAGCATGGAAGGGGAAGGCGTTCGTGAGCTCGCGTCTTTAACAAGAAGCCGAGGACACTTGACAGGCTCTAGGAGAGGGCGAGTCCGTTTCCTTTAAGGGTGGGGCCTGGTCAGGACATTGTACTTCAGCCAGCAGTCCCACTCCTGTTAGTGTACAGGGGACACAAACTGGACAGGGTCACTCAGGCTCGGGAGGGGGAAGCTCTGGGAGTAGACGGAGGAATGCGAAAGCGAAGAGGAGCAAAATGCACGCATCCTATGGGGTTCCAGGAGGTCAGAGACTAAAGGGGGTTTCTTGAAAATTGTGCCTGCATGCATTCCTTCTTTGAACACTCCTGGATGTTGAGATATTGAGTAGCACGTTTCCTCCTCCTCCTCCTCCTCCTCCTCCTCCTCCTCCTCCTCCTCCTCCCCCTCTTCTGAAAAAAAAAAAAAAAGAAAAGATTTACTTTTAGTAGTGTTCTTCATGCGTGTATGCCTGCACACCAGAAGAGGGCACCAAATTTCATCATAGATCATTATGACCCCACCTTGTGGCTGTTGAGATTGAACTCAGGATCTCTGGAAGAGCAGCAAGTTCTCTTGACCTCTGAGCCATCTCTCCACCCCTGAGTAGCATGTTTCTAAGATAAAAAACAAAATATATTCCCTACCCTAAACAAGAAATTTGGAGTATTTTTCTCTTCTACTCATTTATAGCTGTTTTTGGAATTTCTTGTAAGAGTTTTTTTTAATTCCCTTTTAGGTTGTTAAACTTATCCTCAGAGTTTGAGGTATGTATACAGATGTTCCGTGCAAACGTCTCCACTCTAATCTCCTGTAATAAAGCCTTAGAGAGGATTGCAGTGTGGAACCTCCCATCCCATATTAATCATTCTTGAAGACACTGCTTTAAAAATTTCCTAAGCCTCATTAAAAAAAAAATAGTCTGTAGCAGTATTAACCTCCGTTTTTAAATTTAAAATTTATATTATTTATTTTGTGTGTACAGGTGTGGGGCATGCGTAGGACAATTGTCTCAGGACAATTTGAATAGTGGGTTCTTTGGTTCTACCTCCCTGTGGGCAGCAGGTGTTGAAAGTCAGGCCATCAAACCAAGCGTCAGGAAGGTCCCTCGACTGCTGAGCTGTCGCACTGGCAACACCAACCCTTGAGATCTCAGCAGCGAATACCTCCAAAGACTGGCATTATGCTTACATAGTATAACTTGCTAAGCTTAAAGAAGTAATTTATGTTTTGAAGAGTGGCAAATTCTTTTTTTTTCCTCCTTTGCTGGAGAGATTGCTTAGTGGTTAAGAGCACTGACTGCTCTTCCAGAGGTCCTGAGTTCAATTCCCAGCAACCACATGGTGGCCCACAACCATCTGTAACCATATACATTAAATAAATAAACTCTTAAAAAAAAGAGGGATGAATTCTTTAAAAATGTTTTATAATTTAGAATTCTATCATGAAAAACATAAAGGAGAAATCATTATGATTTTATACAATATCACAGACAATGT
>OZ030026.1:20304200-20479200 GCA_964023405.1 Apodemus agrarius | reverse complement strand
GGGTCACGGCTTTATGCGCTGTATGCACGCTTGCAAGCACTCTGCTATCTTTGTTCCTAAAGCTATGATTTTGAACGAGTTTAATTTTTATGATGTCTGGCACACGAAGTTCAGGTACCCCCCCCCCCATAGTTTATATTTTTGTTTCCCTGGGAAGTGTTTTTTACCAGTTCTCCAGCAGAGGCTGGGCTCTAAGTGCTGTGTGTGTTAGGAGGAGTTAGAGAGCACCTTGAGAGAGCTGCTGAGTAAGCCAGGACGGGACTGGAAAGAATCAGCCTGCGATGGCAGCTGAAGCCACGGATGTCTAGAGCGACAGGAAAGAGAGGCTGGGACACGGGAAGAAGCTTCATTAGAGCTGTGCAGTGCGTACGAGAGAAATGAGGAAAACCTACAAGACCATGTTATTACAGCCGGCCCGGGAAGAATGTTAAAGGGTTTGTTCAACACTGAATTCCACTAGGCTTTGGGATGATAATGAAAGTCTGTCTCTCTTAATTTCATGTTTTTTCTTTTTAAATCTCATCTTTTAAAACATTCATTGGAGGAGCTAAAGAGATGGCTACACAGTTTAGAGCTCTCGCTGGTCTTGCAAAGGGTTTGCTTTCAGTGTCAGCACCTGCACAGGGGTAACAGCTGCCTGTCTGAGCAGTCCAGTGTTCCACCAGCCCACCCGTGTGGCCTACTGATGCACATTTGGGTAAACAGTCACACACATAAAATAAAAACAAATTAAAAAAAGCATTTAGTACATTTCATATTCAGGAGTCTCACCTACTCTTGTTTTTACTTATTTTGCTGTTTTCAGTTGTTGCCTTTGGGGCCTGGAAGAACGGCTCAGCAGTTCAGAGGCGCACGCTCTTCCTGCAGAGGGTGTGGGTTCCACGGCCAGCACCGATGCCAGTGAGAGGAAAGTCAAGGAGTTTGTGAAGACCATGAGATCTTGTAGTTTAACAACTTAGGTGCAGTTTAGAGTGATCGTACTTGGGCTGGAGAGAGTTTATCAGTTAAGAGCACTTGCTGCTCTTCTAGAGGAGCAGTTTTGTTCCCAGCAGTCATGTCGGGTGACTGACAGCCTTGTGTAATTCCAGCTCTAAGGGATCAAATTAACCTCTCTGTCCCTCCAGGTCCCTGTACTCAAAGTGTACACACACAGACACACACACACACACACACACACACACACACATGCATACACAGCACACACAGCACACACCAGAGAGAATATTAAAAAAACAAAAGTAAATCTAAAGTAATTCAAAAGTGGTTCATACAGATGAGTTCACAACAACTAATATGAGAATGCTAGGGCCAGCCTGGGCGGCAGCAGACAGACACCCGAGCGGCTGCCTCGGGTACCACTCCAGTAGACGAATGTGTGGTGGAGAGTTGGGCAAGGTGGAGTGTGTGGTGGGAAGACCAAAGAGTTTGTTACTCACTCTCTTTAAAAACGAAAAAAAAATCTGTTCAGAGTGAACTCTGGTCCTCTGTTCCCATTTGAATTTACATATCATTTATAAAATCAGTATGTTTAGTTTAAAAAAAAAAGGAGTCTGCCGGCTGATTGGTTGCAGTTTTGAATATATAAATTAATTTGAATGAAGTAACAACTTTTAATACATTTAATTTGATATTTAATTATGTGTATATGTGTGTGTCTGTATATGGAGACCAGTAGAGGCAGATTCCCCTGGAGCTGGAGAAGCAGGTTGCTGGGCCCCCGTACCCTGCATGGGCACTTTGAGCGGATCTGGAGCGTCTGTAACAGCAGCGTGTGCTTTTTTCTGCCAAGCCATCTCTCTAGCCTGAGAACTAACACTGTCAAAGTATCAAGGCCAGGAACAGGTATATTCTTATTTGTTTAGATTTTCTTTATTTCTTTTCTGACATTTTGCAACATTGTATGCATTATAGAAGTCTTTCCTATTTATATTGAGTTTATTTTCTAAGTATGTGATATATACTCAATTAGAAATTGAATCGTTTTCTCAAAGTTGCTGATATGGCGGAACGAAGTCTATTTTCTTTCTAATTTCACTAACTGTGCTTTGTTAACCTTGATCTCAGTTACAAACACCTCAGAGGACAACTTATAAGGGAAGACTTGTTTGGTTCACAGTTTCAGTCCATGGTCAGCTCACTGCATTGGTCTGGGCCTCCAGCGTTTCATGGAGAGAGCACATGAGGAAACCGGAGAGTCGGTTCACAGCAGCCATCAGGCAGGCGGGAGTGACGGGAAGCGGCCTCCGCCAGAAGAAGCCCTTCAAAGCCCTCCTGACCTGCTTCCTCCCGACTCCTTCCTCCCTAGGCCCGTCCGTCATAGTTCCAGTAGTAACTTATGAAATTTCATCCACCAAAGGATCGCACTGCTGATTTTTGTCAGAGCCTTTATGTGCGTGTTCATGTCTGGAAGTGTTCTCATGGACACAGCTAGCCTTGGGCTTAATTAAGCTCCTAGACATCTCTCACTCCAAGTTGATGATTGAGATTAGTCATTATACACAATTATTAATTCTACCAATTTGTATGTTCTTTTGTATGCAATCATATTATCTTGAAATATAATTTCTGTCCTTTTAGTTCTTAGAATGTAAATTTGGTTTTCCTAACACTCGTTAGGGTCCCTTCCGGGAGGTTGATGGGCATGGTGGTGCGTTATATACCACATTACAGTGAAAGGGAGCGCAGTCCGTGTCTGTCCCGCCATTAAATGTGAGCTTTGTTAGATCAAAAGGTTTATCTCTTCCTGGTTAGCTAAAAGGTTTTTTGACAAATGGATGCAAATTGTGTCAGGTCCTTTCTTTGAGACAGGGTCTCACCCTGTAAACTAACCCCTCTAAAACTCAGAGCCTTGCCTGAGAGCCTTCACCCTTGGCCCAGGGCTCATTTCTGTGGCTTGTGCCATCTTCCAAAGGCGCTGCAGTCCCCTTCAACAGTGGCATCGGGTGTTCAAATCCGTGAGCCTGTATTTGAGTCCTGTATCCAATCCATCCATATATTCTCCAGCCATCTCTGGGGCGTCCTGTAGTATCGATGGGTACAAATGGCACGGGCCTTGCTCACGCGTGCTTCTCTCTCCCTTTTCTCTGTGACCAAAATGATAAGCTCAAAATACAAAATACATTTTATAAAACTTAGTTTCTGCACTTTATTAGGCTAAGTATAGAGATTGAGGCGGTGTTTTTAGAGTACTGATACCAAAAGAGAGAGCATGGTCTTCCTAAAACAAGTCTTATTTTGTCTATAGCATCAAGGCATCCTGAAGAGCTGCTAAATGACAGAGGAGATGCTTTCTTTTCAAGCCTGTGTTTTGAAACCTATGACCATTAAGCTTGTTTTCAGTTAAAAAAAAAAAAAAAAACCCTTCCGAAACTTCTTCAGACTTAGGATTATATAAATGTCTTTAACTTTTCACTTCTTAGAGCTTCTGAGGTGAGGCACAGACACTTTAAGCCTCATTGTGTACTTTTCCAGGTGCTCTAACAGCAAGCCTGCATTTCGGCTCCCAGCTTCCGAGCACAGCTCTTTAGCGAGCTTGAGGCTCTGGCCAGGCTGCAGAACTAGTGAGGACGCAGACAGGTGGGAGCCGGCCTCCGCTTACACCGCCTTGTCCTGTGCGGGTCCAGCTTCCTGCGTGACGGGGCTGACACCCATGACCAGGGAGGCTCGGCCACCTTCTCCCTTGAGGATTTTTGCTGTTAGCAGTGTTTAACTTTGTTTTCAAAGTTGATGAATTTAAGATGTAGTCTTAACTTTAGGCTTTCCTTTTTCTGCTCCCTTTATCAATTGAAATTTTTATTTTGTTGTGTCCTGTTTCTGTAGAATGAGTTTATCTTTGCAAAGAGTAAGGCTGGAAAATTTAATGCTAAAAAGGAGATTTTAAAAAGGATAAATATTGATCCTTAAAAACACATGGCCCTGAACTGAGCTTGCAGCTCCTCTCCCAGGAAGCTGCCGTCTGCTTTAAGGTGTGCCTGTTACATGTGCGGTTGTCGCTGTGGATGTCTAGACGACTTCCCTCAGCCACGTCTTCATGCTCAGCTGCTTCTTTTGCCTTTTTTTTTTAATTTGAAGATTTATTTTATTGTATGAATGTTTTCCTTAATGTATGTATCTGTACCACATACGTGCCTGGAGCTTGAGGTCAGAGGAGGGTGTTGAATCCGCTAGAACTGAAGTTTCAGATGGCTGTGATCCACTCCGTGGGTAGTGGAAATTGAATCTAGATCCTTTGCGAGAGCAACAACTGCTCTTACACCTGAGCCCGCGCTCCGGTCTTCAGCTGCTTCCTTGCTATCCGTTCCGTGGTGTAGGTGCCGTCTCCTGAGTGTCCACCTGCAGACAAGCTCATCCCAGTTATGGTCTTCCCAAGTCTTCCTACTATATACTGAGTACCTGTTAGTGGTAACTGTATTTTTAGCTGCTTAGGGCAAAAACCCTTGCCAGGTTTTCCAACCTATTCTGTAGTTTATATATGGCTCATCAATAATAATCTGACTATATAGTCAGAGAACATAATTTGGCACCATCTACCACGTCTTCTGCCTTTCAGATGTATGCCGCCATTGTCTCTTCTGTAGATTATAGCAGTAAGTACTCATTTGTCACGTTCAGAGCTGGAACCTAGAGTGCTCCCACAGACATCGAATCTTCTTTTGTATGTTGTTTTCAGCAGTAACCTTCCATCTTGTCCTACCAGACTGGCCGATTCAGAAGTTAGCGCCCTTCTCCTCTCACTGCTCGCCATCCTCTTCCTTACTAACCTCGCCACAGGAACCATTTGATAATCACTCCAAAGCCTCATGGTTATTAAAGTCCATGTTTACTATGGCCATATGAAAAACGGATTGGTTGCTGTCTCCTTTGAACCTTCCAAATGTAATGTACAATATTACATTGTCTCAATGCAAATCATTAAGAATCTGAGACCAAGATGTTTACAAAGTGTATTGATTATGCCTTTAGCGTCTGTAATTCAGAAGAAAGCAAAAGACACAGAATGAATGATGAACTGTATCATGTTACTTGTGCCCATGCAGGTAACATATGGATATATGCCACATTAGTTATTTTTTATTGCTATGATAAAACATCATAACCAAAGCAACTTATAGAGAAATTTATTTTGAACTTACAGTTCCAGAAGGATGAGAGAGAGTTCATTCTTATGGTGGGCATGTGACAGTAAGCACCACGCATGGTAGCAGGAAGAGCTGAGAGCCCACACACATCTTGAGTGGCATACAAGGAATAGAAAGAGCACACTGGAAATAGTGCAACTTTTGAAACCTCAAAACACACTCCTTCAGCAAGGCCATACCTCTGAGACCTACCCAAGCAATCTCGCCAAACTAGATACCAAGAATGCAGACGCCATCCCATGGGCACACCACGCTTAAACCACCACAGATGCCGACATATTTTTGGACTTAGAGGTCTACAGAAAAACTAATCGTATGAACACACACACACACACACACACACACACACACACACACCAACTAAAAACAGTAAAAAAAACCCAAAAACCTTTAAAATTTACAAGGCAGACTTTGTTCTTGTTTGGAGGACCTTAGTGAGTTTCTCTCCAAGGCTGCGGCTGGCTAGGTGAAGCCCGCCTACCCCACCAGTTTTGAGGAATTGGCTCATTGTGCGGTGAGGAGTGTATTTATGAAATATGCAAGGCACACTGGAAACAGAGAGTTGGTGCTGGCGTCTTGAATGAAGGTGAATCAAGAAGCAGAATTGCTTCTTTTTAGAGAATGTCAGTCTTTATTACTATTAATTTAATAGTAATAGCCTTTAACTAATTAGCTGAGTTCTGCACATTGTGGAAATTAACCTATTTTACTGTGAGAGTTTAAGTGTTAATCACATCTGAAAAGCACCTTCTCAGCAACATGGAGCATTGTATATGACACAATATCCGGTTATTGTAGTGTAGCCAAGTTGTTGTATAAAATCAACTTGATACCCATACATGCTTCTATATATCATATTTGCTGTGGACTGACTTCTGCCTTACACTAATTCACAGTGAAATTTAAACCTTCAGTATTTCAGAATGTGTCTGTATTTGGAGACACAGGGTCTTTACACAGTAAAGTGAAGGATCCCTGAGATGGCTCAGAGGGTAGAGTGCATGCATGCAGCAAGCCCTACATCCAGTGGAAGGAGAGAAACCGTTTATAAGATGCACCCTGACCTCCACATACACACCACAGCCTATGCATGCCCCCATCGGATATGAACATATAATGATGATGATGATGATGGTGATAATGATAAGTAGAATTTAAAAGAACAAAAAGTTAAAGGTAAAATGAGGTTATTAGAGTTGGTGCTAAAAGAGTTTCTAATGTTCTTACACAGTAAGAATGTTTCCAGATATATACAAAAGATAGGCAAGCACAGAGAGAAGATGGCTGACTGGAGCACAGAGGAAAGGCCTGGGAAACTCACCTCCTTAGACCGTGTCCTGGGGTTTCCAGTCTTGTTGCTTAAGCCTCCAGTCTGTGGTTGTTCTAAAAGTTGTATGAGTCAGGGTTCTCTAAGAGGAACAGAATTAAAGGATGACTCTTCCTGAACACACACATATGTACATATGTATATATACATACATATATATGTATGTATATTAAGTATATGTAAGTATATAAGTATGTATATCATTAAGTAGGCTCCAATGCTAGTGAAGGGATGGACTTGCCAGTGAGAGTGACAGCAACCAAGCAAAGAAAGAGAGCAAACGTCCTTCTCCATGTCTTAGGCTGCCTGCAGAGGGTGTGGCCCAGATTAAAGGTGGATTTTTTTTTTCTCCTCAGATCTGAGGAGATCTTTCCACTGCAGATGATTTAGTTAAGAGAAAAAAAAAAAAAACTAATTCTTTACAGGTGTGCCCAGCCATTTGGGATTTAGTTAATTTTAGATGTACTCAAGTTGACAACCAAGAATAGCCATCATACAGGCCTAGTAAACTGTTGAAGTTAATTTTGGTTCTACTTCACAGTCCTATGCTCCCCAAACTAAAACTCAAGATATATTTACAAATACCCTGGCTATGTAGCTAGGCTCTTCTCTGCCTAGATCATAACTAAGATAACCTATATTCTGATCTACGTTCTGCCACATGGCTGGTTACCTGTGCCCAGGTCTGTGAATCAGTCTTGTCTCATCTTCCGGGTAACTCTCCCACCCTTAGCTCTATTCCCCAATTCTTTGTTTCCTGGATGTCCCACCTTCTAACCTTATCTGTAGACCTTAGGTTTAGGATTTTTAGTTGACAGGTGATGATGCATCCATACAAAATATAAGATATTCTCTCTACAATTCCTCCTTTTAGTTGAATAAAAGGCTGTTTTTCTTTTAAATATAAATTGAATATAACAACTATGAAAACTATAACGTATGATGTACATTTACAATGCCCAGTCCATAGTATTTTGCAATTAAGGAAAATTCTATTATCTATCCTATCTTGGTGTATTCAAAGTTTTGTGACTCAAATTTTATCCTAACTTGTTTTACCAACCTAAAAACATCTTAAATCCTGAATAACTCAAACTTAATTGTAAGATTATAACTATCTAGAACTCAAACTCATCAGAGACCTGAGAAGGAATAATTATTACTTGAGAAAGTAGGAAGTGTAGGCAAGCAGCTTCCAGGATTGTATAAAAGACAGACAAAGTTGACTGCTTGAATAGTTTTTCCTAGGATTGTCTCTGTAATCATGGAGCATCCATCTTCAGCCTTCTGGCATACCTTTTGTGAAGCAGGAATTATGAAGGACTTGTTTACCCTGTCTTGGCAGAGTTTGCCAGTTGACTTCCCCATGTCTGTTCATCCTTTCTGGACAGCATTTTGTCTGTAATTGAAGCATGGACATTTTCTTTGCTCAGTGGCTAGCTTGTCATAATTGAAACAATTCCATAGAGAAGTTATTGATGCTCATCACTTTCCTGGAGTGGAATGGGGTTACTGTCAGGAGCAGACCTGTATCATAGTCAGAAAGATCTTTTAATAATGAATCAGTTTTAATGAATCATTTTTCTGTGGATCTCTGAGGTTTTTGAAGACCAACTATCTGTACTATATCTGAATTGTCAAACATAACTTGCATTTTAATCATCCCCAACAGTTTGAAATAGGAGCTTTCAAAAGTACTAGAACAGCAGGACGGTGTTGGCACACGCCTGTAATCCCAGCACTCTGGGAGGCAGAGGCAGGCGGATTTCTGAGTTCGAGGCCAAGCCTGGTCTACAGAGTGAGTTCCAGGACAGCCAGGGCTATACAGAGAAACCCTGTCTCGAAAAAAAACAAATCCAAAAAAAAAAAAAAGTACTAGAACTTTATATTGCATCTTTAAGAATGATATAAATAAAATACCTCATGTAAACATTGAAAACAGATGCATATGTGTATCAAAAATAACCTTAAATTTGTATCAATATATAATAGCCTATACCAATGTATCAAAATAACCTTATTTTTGTATCAATGTACAAAATTTTGTACCAGTATAAAAAAATAACCTCAATTTTTCATTAAAATACAAAGTGCTCTACCAGTGTAAGATTATGACTATAAAAGGTTTTTTTTTTTTTTTTGGTTATTTTGCTTATTTGGTTTGATTAGATTCAATAATCTACCGCTATTTGTCTATTATTATAATAATTCTATATCCCCCCTTTTCAACTCCCTTTCCCTTACCTAAGAAAGAAAGAAGTATAGAGAAAGGGAAAGGAAAAAGAGAAATCCTTAAGTCTAAGCTCCCTTTAGTGTTTCTTCCCTATTCAAGACCATGTCTTGGTTACAAGCACGTGGAACCATCCCCTTACAGGATAACAACCATCTAACATGTATGAGTGACCAAAATTCCTTTAGCCCACCTCTTGGGAATGGGGTGAAGTTCTCTTATAATGGCTTCCTGCTGATTTTGAACATAGTCTTCCTTTTGTGGGGGGCCAAGAAAATTGGGAAAGTGGTTAGTCTTCAGAAAGCTAGCTCTAATAGTTGCAATCCAGTCTCTATGTGTTGAGAAAGTTCAGGGTTTAACTGAAGTCCTGACTGGAACAGTCTGTGATACTGGACCAGTTGAGGTCAGCAGCGTTCTCTGAAGCTGTCCTGGATGTAGAATTTCAAGGAATCAGCATTGAGGCATTTAGAAGTGGAATCATGCAAGGAGCTGGAACCGTAAGTCTCAGCATCTCAGCATCCCCAAGGGCGAATCTTGTCAGGTGAATTGTTTTTTTCTGTGAATACAAAGCTTTCAGAGGTAATATATATTTTAGTGTTAACAGAATGTATGGAGTGTGCAATGTGCACAGATCAGTTAAAGACGATTTTCTGCTCCTTGTCTGAGCAGATGAAAGAATCATCTTTCTTTATGAGCTCATTTGATCATATAACCAATCCGCAATATAAAAAATAACCTATTTATTCTAATCTATCTTTTGCCATGTGACTGGTTATGTGTGCTCAGTGGGTCTGTCTTGTTACATCTTCCTGGACCTGTGCCTGGCTCTATCCCACAATTCTTTCTGTTCCTTCTTCTGTCCCACCTTCTACCCTTTCCTATAGGCAGTGGGTTTTTTAATTAACAGGTGATGTATCTAGACAATACACAAGACTTTCTCTCTGCAGTAAACTAATAAGATGCTTGATCCGAAAGGCAATAACAAGGCCACACTTCATCTGACCATGGTACAACCCCCTTGTAAACATAATAACCTTTTTCTTCTTCCAGGATAAGATGCATAAACATGTAAGAATGATGTTACACTTGTAACTTCAGCACTGACACAGACGTGATAATGACTGTGAATGTAATGTGGGCTCAGTGTATCTTACATGACAAGCCAAGGAGAGGAAGGAAAGCAATCAAACTTATTTGATTTATACATGCACATACTCAAAATAAGAAATAATTCTTCCTCCTCCTCCTCCTCCTCCTCCTCCTCCTCCTCCTCCTTTTTCTTCTTTTGTTTTGTTTTTTTCGAGACAGGGTTTCTCTGTGTAGCCCTGGCTGTCCTGGAACTTACTCTGTAGCCCTGGCTGTCCTGGAACTTACTCTGTAGACCAGGCTGGCCTCGAACTCAGAAATTCGCCTGCCCCTGCCTCCCAAGTGCTGGGATTAAAAAGGCGTGCACCACCACCGCCCGGCTCAAAATAAGAAATTATAGTTTCCTGTAACTTATGTAGTCACAGCACACATATATTTATATGTTCTAGTCTATCCATTTTGTATTGTTTATCCTCGGTAAGCATCTTGTCTGGTTGTGGTATTTGGACTGTGTTACTATAGTTTTTCACTGACATTAATCATAAGAATTAGTAATGTGAAGAGATTTTTTTTTGGTTTTTGTTGTTGTTGTTGTTGTGGTTTTTCAAGACCTTGAACTCAGAAATCTGCCTGCCTCTGCCTTCCAAGTGCTGGGATTAAAGGCGTGCGCCACCACTGCCTGGCTGTGAAGAGATTTCCAAGAGTTTTTCTATACATTAGCGGTAGCCTTTCTTACATCTGTTTCTTACATTTACCAGTGTGATATCCTTGTAGTAATTGGAGTCGGTTGTTTCAGAGGAGTTGATGTCCTCTCATGGCTAGGTTATAGTTTCAACCTCGAGTCAAGTGAGATCGTTATTGTGTCCTCAGAATGTACTATTCCTCCCTTTGGAACTAGTACTTCTAAAGGTATGTATCCCCAGGAGTGGAGAAGCCATATAGGAGGTGTCTTTTTCAGAATATGTATGTATAAATTCCTGAGCCATGCTCCAGGAAGATTGCCGCCTGGATAATTGGTGAGTAGAAAGCCATACTCTTGATCCCTAATTCTATCCCTGCCAAGATGGCCACTCTGTTCATGAACCTATTTCCCCAGGAATGCCTGGGTAAAGGCTTCGTGAAATCACAGAATGGACGACTATCCATTTGGTCATTAAATTCCCCACTATGAGGTCACCCTTTGTTAAAACATTCATGTGACACTCAGTTATCATCAATATCAAAGCTAGTGAGTACTTTCGGCTTCTACATAGTATCCTGTGTTGTTTTTGTTCTCCTATTCACTAATTCAGTTTTTTTTCTTTATAACCCTTTAAAACTATAAAGATCATTCCTAGATTATGTGCTGTGGTTTAATGACATGCCCCTCCCCACCCTCGGAAATAAAAGTTTAAAACGTATAAGGCTCAATTACATGAATTTTTTTTGTGCATGCGTGCATGAGTGTGTGTGTGTGTGTGTGTGTGTGTGTGTGTGTTCTTGTGTATGAATGCACATGTGTGCATTTGTGTGTGTAGGCAAGAAATTGACATTGAGCAGTGTCAGTTTTTGCTCTCCTTTTTTTTGTGGCAGGGCCTCTCCCTGCACCTGGAGCTCATTGCTTGCCTCAGTAGGCTAGTCAGGGAGCCTCAGGGAAGCCCTGCCTCAGTCTTCCTGGTTGTAGGAGTTCATGCATGTGCCTCCATGGTAGTTTTTCAACATGGCTTCTGAGTATGGAATTCAGGTCCTCGTGTTATGTGTCAAGTGCATTATATGTAAGTCTTCTCTGCTGCTCTAAGTGAACATTATGTTGGAAAGAATAACACATTTTTAGCCAGAGTAAAGAAGAAGGGACTTTGGAACTTCTGAGGCGTCTCTAACTCACTTCAACGTAGCCCTCATCTTCCCACCTCACCTTGTGCCATGATAAAACATTTATAGTGAAGGTATTACTTTCACTTAGGGCCAATGATTAAAAACAAAGAGGTCAGTGTCAGCATTATTTATTATATGCTGTTCTCTAGATATTTGAAAAGTCATTTAGAAAAGGGAAAGGGTAATTACACCTACTCTACCAAGTTAAGTGAGACAAAGTCACCTCATTTTTTTTTAATTGCTCATCTATCTGCATGGTAGCATTTGGAATGTGCAGATATATAGTGTGAAATTTACAGATTTTCTTAGGCATTGATAATTCTGTTGGCCCTCAAAGGGTTCTTCTCATTATGAAGACCTTTACTCTTCCAGTGGAAGAAGTTTCTTCTGTTGCTTTTTTAGTTAATAAATGAATTAACAAATAAAAAACATAAATTAATTAATTAACATCCCAAATGCTGCTACCGGTCCCGGTCTCTCCCGTACAGAGTCCTTTCCCTCATTTCCCCTTTGCCTCAGAGGATGCACCCCCTACCCCCAGTGTCCTCTGATGCAAGATGTTTCTATCTTCTCCCTTCAAATCGAGGCAGTGAGAGGCCAGTGACTGGAGGGGTGAGAGGAGGAGGAGGAGGAGGAGGAGGAGGAGGAGGAGGAGGAGGAGGAGGAGGAGGAGGAGGAGGTCGTGGTAAGAGAAGGAGGGGCATAGGGAGGGAGCCTGGGAGCTGCATGCTGGAGCGGAGGAGGAGATGCAGATCCAGATGATGTCAGATGTGTTTCTGGTGTGCTGAGAGGTTAGAAATATTGGGATAAAACTTTATCATTGTAATTTGGCATTATGCAATTGGGAGTTTCATATACATAAATATATTTGGCTAACTACTCAAGTTTAAGAATCAGGCTTTGCCGGATACTTGGAAGGAGTGGGTGCTGGACAGGAGAGAGAGACCCACTGGGACTTGGAGCAGAGGCCTGGCAGGGCGGTGCTCTATTTTAACCATTTCCCACTGCATCCCTCAACCCTGGCACTTCAAGTCTCTGCCAGATTAGGAGTATCCTCTCCCACTGAGGCCAGACAGGGAAGCCATGAAGACTGAGCTGCCTGTCTGCTCTCTATGTGCGAGGAGGGGGCCTCATTCCGGCCCATGTGTGTTCTTAGGTTGGTGGCTCAGATGCTGACAACTCCCAAGGATCCAGGTGTGTTGACTCTGTCGGTCTTCCTGTGGGGTTCCCATCTACTCTGGGGCCTTCAGTCCTTCCCCCAGCTCTTCCGCACCTATCTCTGACCTCTGTCTAATGTTTGGCCGTGGGAATCTGTATCTGGTTCATTTAGCTGCTGGTAGAACCTCTCAGAGGACAGTTACACCAGGCTCTTGTCTGCAGGCATAACAGAGATTCAGTGATACCAGGGTCTGGGCCTGCCCGTGGGATGGGCTCTGGATTGGGTGGGTTAGTGTCTAGCCTTTCCTTGGTCTCTGCTCCATCCCTGCACTTCTTTTAGACAGGACAAATTTTGGGTCAAAAGTTTTGTGTGTGGGTTGCTGTCCCTGTCACTCCCCTGGGGGCCCCACCTGACTACAGGATGTGGCCTCTTCAGGGTCCATGTCCCCACTGTTAGGCATCTTGGCTTAGTTGATTCCTGGGAGCCTTCTCATCCCAAGTGTCTGTGACTTCCCGGAGATCCCCCAGCCCCTCTGCAACTGCACGTTTCCATTCACTGTCCTGGCCCTCTGGGCCTCTTTCCCGGCTCTCCCTGCACCTAACTCTGCCCCCCCATCCCCCTCCTCCTCCTCCTCTGCCCCTTAGATCGCCCCCTCCCCTTGGCCTCCTATGACTTTTGTTTCCCCTTCTAAGTGGGATTCAAGCGTTCTTGATTTTGGGCCTTCCTTCTTGTTTAAGTTCTTTGGGCCCATGGGGTATATCATGGGTATTCTGTACTTTATGGCTAATAATCAGTGAGTATATACCCTGCATGTCTTTTTGGGTTTGGGTTATTTCACTCATGATGATATTTTCTAGTTCTATCCATATATTGCAAAATTCATGATGCCTTCGTTTTTAATAGCTGAATAGTATTCCACTTTGTAAATGAGCCACAGTTTCTGTATCCATTCTTTGTTTGAGCGGCATCTGGGTTGTTTCCAGTTTCTGCGTATTACGAATAAAGCTATTATGAACATAGTGGAGCACGTGTCCTTGGGGTATGGTGGGGCATCTTTTGGGTATATGTCCAAGAGCTTCTTTTATTAATTGCTTTTTACTTTAATTGTTGGAGTTGGGTTTCTGTTTTGTTTTTTGTTTGTTTGTTTGTTTGTTTGTTTGTTTTTTGGTGACAGCATCTTATGATAGAGCCAGGGGTGGCCTTTAAATTATTAGTCATCCCCCTGTTTCAGTCTCCGGAGTACTGAGGTCACAGGTAACCATACCTGGATCATGATAGACTCATTATTAGGCCAATGTTGGACATCAGTAGTTCTTGGTTTACATTAGCTACTTTGCAATCTTACTTATTTACATGTTTGTGATGTACACATCACATCCTAACTTACTATTTCCTAGATCACCAACTCCAAATCCCACTCTGGCCTATCCACGTCCCTTTCTTTGTTTTTAAGTTTTAATAACATGTTGTTATTTTCTGATGTGACATTAGTCTGTTTGTTTTATATTTGTATATAAGTTTTTTTATATTTGTATATATATTCTTTTGAAGGGATGCCCAAGTCTTTCAGTTCTAATCTGTATGTGCTTCATGAAATGAACTAGTTTTCCTTCACTCCATCGGCACAGACAGAACTCTATTAGGCTCAGCATGGGAGACACCTTGGCTCTGTTCTCGGGGCCTCGCCAGTCCTTTTGCTCTGCTTCCTCATGCTGGTGGCTGCACTAGCTTAAGAACTGCTTCTGGGTATTGCTTTTTGCTTGGGATACTTTTCTTTTCCTTAAAGTTTTTTATGGTCATTATTTTGTTATGTGTATGGTGTTGGATCGATCCCCTGTACCTGGAGTCACAGATGCTGGCTGCCGTGTGGGTGTTAGAGATTAGACTCAGGTCCTCTGAAAGAACAGCAAGTGCTCTCAGCCACTGAGCCATCTCTACAGATTAATTTTTTTAAAAAAAATTATTTATTAATTTTATGTATATGAGTGCACTGTAGCTGTACAGATGGTTGAGCCATCATCATATGGTTGCTGGGAATTGAAGTCAGGACCTCTGCTCACTCTGGTTCTCCTCTCTCTGGCCCCATTCACTCTGGCCCAAAGATTTATTTATTAGTACATGTAAGTACACTGTAGCTGTCTCCAGATATACCAGAAGAGGGCATCAGATCTCATTACGGATGGTTGTGAGCCACCATGTGGTTGCTGGGAACTGAATTCAGGACCTCTGGAAGAGCAGTCAGTGCTCTTAACCGCTGAGCCTTCTCTCCAGCCCCAGATTAATTCTTTTTTTTTTTTTTTTTTTTTTTTTTTTTTCGAGACAGGGTTGCTCTGTGTAGACCTGGCTGTCCTGGAACTCACTCAGAAGACCAGGCTGGCCTCGAACTCAGAAATCCGCCTGCCTCTGCCTCCCAAGTACTGGGATTAAAGACGTGCACCACCACCGCCCCACCGCCTGGCTAGATTAATTCTTAAAATAAATAAACAACCAAAAAGAAACTTTTGTCAAAATCCATTTTCGTTGTTGAATTTTTCCAGTAACCTTAGCATAAAATGATTTCCCCCTTCTGCTGTAAGTCATGATTTGTTTCCCACTTACCTAATACATACAAATTTTCTTTTTCTAGGGTTTCCAGACTTATAGGATGGCTAACCATTAATGGAAGGAAAAGCATAAGTCTATCATCCATTATGGAGGCAGGCTTAGCAGACGGAGAACCTGACAGATCTTCGGTGAGTAGTTTAACCACAGTAAATAAGGACGTGTCATCTACAGCTGGAGAGGCTGATGCGAGCCAGACTTGATTCTGAAGCATTCACTGAAAGCAAAGCTGTTTACTAGGTTGATTGGCTTTGCATTTTGTGTGTGTGTGTGTGTGTGTGTGTGTGTGTGTGTGTATGTGTGTTTTGAGACAGGGTCTCACAGTGTAGTCCTGGCCATCTGTGAACTCACTGTGATAGACCAGGCTGGACTTGAGTTCCTAGAGCTCTGACTCCTTCCTCCACCTCCCAAGTGCTGGAATTACAGGCATGTGCCACACGCCTTACAAAAGTAACATACTTAAAGTGCTTTAAAAATAATACTTAAGTCCCATGTTGTTGTGAGAATTACAGGCTGTTTGAAGCCTGTTGGAGCAGAGCCCTGTGTGTTTCTGGCATTTCCACTTCCTATCCTTCTCTACCTCCTCCCAGCCATATTGTCTTAGACATTCTGATGTAATAGTCTGTATTGCTCATCAAACCTCTTCTGACTCTTAGTAAAAACCAAGAGGACATTAAATACCTCTACGTCTCAAACCATGTGCAGCTCTTAGCAAGGAGAGTGAATGAAACATTTAAGCTAATCAAGAATTAAAAGTAAGTGCCCTATATAGTATATGAAACTTGAAGGTTTAATAAGTGATCCTTCCTGAATTAGATTCTGGAATTAAAGTAAATGTGGAAAGCAGTAAAATATATACTATCCCATAATTTAAAAACCAAACTGTCACTAGCATAGGCTAGGTAGATGATATGTCATTATAAAAATGGCTTTGCTCCAGAGTAACCATTTTAACTCCTATGTTTGAATGATTCTATTAAATATTGATTGATAGAAGCTTTGATAGCAGTGGTTCTCTTGCCCAAAGTAAAGGTGTCCTTCGTACAGTGTAGTCAGGGTAGAACTTGAGCATTTACGTGTATTTCTGAGTATGGATTTTGGTGGTGGTGATAATGGAACTGATGTTCTACTAGTAAGCTAATCACCACCCCTAGGTTTTGTTTGCTTGATTGTTTACTTATTTAGAAAATTTCTTGTTGGAGCAAGGCAAGGGCCAACTTTTGTCTTTAATTTACTATGGAAATTTACTTTAATTTACTATAGAAATGAGTTACTATTTATTCAAGCTATTTGTAAACCTTAATTGGGTGGATGATCTTTGTTCAGGCTCCAGTGTAAGAACAGTGTAGTAAGTGCAGCATGCAGTTTTGATGACCTGGATTAATTTGCTTCAAACGTGTTTTGCATTTCTGGTTCAGATTTGTTTTGGTTCCTTAAACATTAAAAAAAATGTTAAACTTAAGAGTGATCACTTGTTAACAGAGAATGCCATGAGATTGGCACACACAGGGCATGGCAGCTGGCTGGAAAGGGGCGACTGACGGTAGCTTATTTTACCTTTATCACTTCAGAAAAAGTTGACAACAAACCTTGTATTTAGCATATTATACTTACTTGACCATAGCATCATCTTTTGGAAAGCTACTTTACGGTTCTTATGGCTGAAATGGGTTTGTCCTCGTGATGATTAAAAACGGAAAAAAAAAAAAATCAATAATGGGTCTTGGGACATAGACGGGCCCAAGCCCACCAGGGGCTATACTGGGTTGGAAATGAAGTGAGTAGTGTTTATCTGCCAGGTATGTGGCTGGTGAGATGGCCCACTGGGGAAGGGCACATGCCCCCATTTCCCAGCAGGAGGGTCAGAGTGCTGAGAGGAGCCGGCCAGCAGCTCCAGGGTGTCCACTGAGCTCCCTGGCTGTGCATGAGTTCTTTCCCTTTGGAATGGACAGTGAAAGTGTAAGCCAGATAAATTCTTTCCTTCTTAAATTGTCCTTGTTCAAGTCTTTTATCACAGTAACAGGAAGGAAATTTAGTAAAGTAAATAAAACTTTAATTAATAGTATTAAATTCTGTACCAGAGTCTGTATTAATAAAATCTTAGTGTTTTTTCATTTTTGTTTTTGTTTTTAATTCTAAATTCTGTTCCTTGAGAAGTTAGAACAAAGAGGTTGGAAAAAGCTGTTTTGTTCCTGTTAATTATTTATTCTGTGATATATTACAGTTTATTGTAGAGAGAATAATACTTATAATTTCAATATCAACCACAGAAATGTGAAATTAAAGCTGGTATTATGATTCACTTTTGAGTTATCTCTTTATAAAATAGCACCTTTGGACTTACTGCCCTGAGCCAGCTGACATACAAAGGAGGTGGAAGAGAACTTGGGATCTGCAGAGTTTTAGCTGGAAATCTGAGCTGAGCTGGCTGGGTTGGTGTAATCCTGTAATCTCAGCGCTTAGGAGGCTAATGCAGGAGAATTATGCATTTGAAGGCAGGTTTAACTAGTGAGACCCTGTCATAAGAAAAAGGAAAAAGCTTTGCCTTGGTGTGATGTGGGTAATGAATAAAAATTTCCAGAGTTACAGTTCTTTATGAATTGTGTAATGATAATTGTAACATCTGTCTTCCAGAGTGATTGTGAGTATTAACAGAAATGAGGTCTTTTATTGCTTATTATAATGTTTCACACATTGTAAATATTCATTAGATGAAAGCTACTATTGTTTTTTTTCCTTTAGTATGTCTTTGACTTAAAAGAATTCTCTCTAAAAAGAAGTCTCTCTAAAGATCAATAAGGAGAAGTCTGTGAGATCTATTTATGTACATTGGATAGTTGTAAAGACTTTATGTTTTTGATTTTTATTCATGTATATGGGTGTTTTACCTACATGCTTGCTTGGTACTGTGGAGGCCAGAGGAGGGCAACAGATCTGGAGCTGGAGTTAAAGACAGGTGGGGGTTAGAAATTTAGCCCAAGTCTTCTGAAAGAGCAGCTAGTTCTCATATTCACTGAGCCATTGTTCTAACCTAGAAAAGCTTTAAGAGAATATGAATTGTGAAGAGTAGAAGTTGGAGTAGAGAGGACTTACTTGATGGAAAATGAGCAGGACATTTTAGGATTTAATAGGAGGTGAGGCTCACCAGGGGCTATACTGGGTTGGAAATGAAGTGAGTAGTGTTTATCTGCCAGGTATGTGGCTGGTGAGATGGCCCACTGGGGAAGGGCACATGCCCCCATGCCTGACAGCCTGAATTTGATCTCCAGAACACACATGCTAGAAGGAAAAATCTGACTCTGGTAAATTATCCTCTGTCCTCCACCTATTTGCTGTGTACTCCCCTACACACTGCATGTTCCCTAATGCACAAAAACTAAATCTTTAAAAAGTACAATATAGTTAAAAGCCAATGTCCCCTTAGAATTACATAATTTCATGTTGATATGCAAAGTAGGTCTACCTTTAAAAAACAAAATAAAACATTCCAATGCACAGTGAGACTGTTCAATAAATTTGGGGAGGCCAGTAAAAAGAAGAGTTAATTACAAGAAAAATAGCCAATTCTCTACACAGTATATCAGCAGGTTTCCTAACTGAAATTGTGTTTTGATCTGCATTTCTGGTTGGAGATTTTTTTCCCCCATTGATGGTGATAGAACCCAGGGCTTCGAATATGCCAGGCAAATGCTTTACTACTAAACCTTCATCCCCAGTCCTGCTTGGGAACCTTAAAGCATGGCCCTAGGGTTTTTGGATTCCCAAAAGGCTTTCACAAAATGTGAGATCAAAATTATCTTTGTACTAATACCATGGTGTTTGATACTTTTTGCTTTTTCTTACTTTCTTGTACCTGTATACTGATTTGGTAGTTATTCCAATGTATGTTTGTGAAATCTTATGATTTCCTTTTTTTTAGTTTAATTTTTTTCCACAGTCTATTTTGGCCTTTTAACAAAAGGATTTATTTGTTTCGTTTTATGTGAGTGGGTGTTCTGCTTGAATGTCTGTCTGTATCCTGGTGCCAGGGAGATCAGAGAGAGTGTTGGGTTCCTTGGAACTGGAATTGTGAATGCTGTGAGCCATCACGTGGATGCTGGGAGTGGAGCCTGCATCCCGCGCAAGAGCACATGCTTTTAACTGAAGGGAGAGCCGGTTTCCGTCAGCCGTGCTTTACTATTAAGGTGATTTTCTTTTAGAATTGCAGAAAAGTTACCAAGATAGTTTCTATATCTTCTGTATCTACTTTCCCCTATTATTTTATATTTAGTATGGTACATTTGACATAATGAACCTATACTGATTTTTATATACACACATATTCATGGACATGTATGTGTGGTATATGCATGTGTACCTGTTGGCATATGTGTGTGACTGTGCACACACAAGTATGTGTGTGGGTGTATGGGCCAGAGAATAATGATTATTTTAATTGTTCTTCATATTATTTGTGATGGGAACTCTCACCAAGAGCTTATTGGCACTCACTGATTGGTTAGGCTGAGTGACCAAGTAAGCTTTGCTCAAGGCTTGTCTCCTCCTGGACGAGCTGCGGTCATAGGCTCTGCTTGTCGTGCTAAGCCTGTTTCTAGGATGCTGAGGGTCTTACTGCTTGTTGAGCAAGCACTTCATTCTCCAAGCCATCCTCTCAATTCTCATTTCTTAAGTACAGGGCTGACATTGGACTTACTCTATCCCTGAGGGTGATCTTGAACTTCTGTCTTCTGCCCCGTCTCCTAAGCAGTGGCACATACCACCATGCCTAGTCTGTGGAGGTCTTGGGATCAAACACAGACTTGGGACTTTGGGCATGCACCACATGCCCTCTACCAAATACACTGCATCCCCAGCCCTTATTGATAAATTATCATTAATAAATCTTCAGTTAATTGTGTGTGTACATATGCTGAGGTGCACTTATGGAGGTCAGAGAGAAGCTTGTAAGAGTCGTTTCTCTCCTTCCATTATGTGGGTCCTAGAGCTGGAATTTAGGTTGCCAGGTTGAATTACTCCTCATTGAGCCACCATTCTGATTGTTACCACATCTCCTTAGGCCTCTCTAGGCTGTAGCAGGTTGTCATTCTTAATCTGTATTTAATAAGCGTCTACTTTGTTGCTGCTGCTGTTGAGAGAAGAATCTCTTATACTGCTGGCTTGGAACTCACAATGTAACACAGACCAGTAGTATACCACTTAGCAATCCTGCATCCTCCTCTGCTGGGCTGAGACTGCAGGTGTGAACCACCACTGGTACACCTTTTGAAGGCTTCAAGGTAGGTAGTTGGTAAGGTGTTTCTTACTTGCTGTTGGTCTCTTTTTCTTACAAGTAGACTGGCCTAAGGAATTTTTGGGAGGGAGATCTCAGAAGTAAAATCTGGTAATTCTCAGGCAGTTCCTGAGCTCAGTATGTAGCCATTAGTGACCTTAGCGTACCGCATAGCTGAGGAAGACCTTGAGCTCCCTGTCTTCCTCCGCCTTCCAGGTGCTGGAATCCAGGTGCTGCTGCACCTGTGTGTAAGTGTCTGCTGTTGGTTTCCTCTCCGCATCTCAGAACACATAACCTGTGCTTTGTGTGGAAGAGTTGGAGAGTCCCTATGAGAGCTTGCCTGGTACAGGTTTATCCATTTTCTATAGAACTTCCTGCTCTGCAGTTGATTGTGCATCCATCCGCTTCTTGGATGTGTGGTGTGTGGTGGCGGGGACTGGGGGCTGACTTCCTCTATTTAAACAAGGGTTTTCTTTCCTATTAACATTATTTCCTTTACATGCAGCATAACTAATGTGAACCAAAGATTCCAATAGTGTCCTGAAATTTAAAAAATGGATTAACATGGGACTTGAGGGGCTCACTCATCTTTGCTGCATGTGTCATTTTCATAGTTCAGAAATGGGATGTACTTAGGGATCATATAATCAGTGTTGATGGCCTAACTTTATCCAGAACACTGAAGTAGCAAGTTTTTTGTTTTGCTGAACTAGGTGTGTGGGGAACTGGATTTAATGACTTATTTCTTTCAGTATTGTCTTAGTTAGGGTTTTACTGCTGTGAACAGACACCATGACCAATGCAAGTTCTATAAAAGACAACATTTAATTGGGGTTGGCTTACAGGCTCAGAGGTTCAGTCCATTGTCATCAAGGCAGTAACATGGCAGCATCCAGGCAGATATGGTGCAGGAGGAGCTGAGAGTTCTACATCTTCATCTGTAGGCTGCTAGTGGAAGACTGACTTCCAGGCAGCCAGGGTGAGGGTCTTAAGCCCACACCCACAGTGACACACCTACTCCAACAAGGCCACAGGTCCTAATAGGGTCACTTCCTGGGCCAATCATACAAACCACCACAAGTATATATATAAAAATCCAGGTTTTTAAACAGATGGACTGGGGGTTTCTCATATTTACCACTAAGTACTATTTTTCATAAGTTCTGAGGCTTGCTATAAGCAGGCTATAGCTAATACTGAGTAGTCCAAGGTCTCTAAGGCAGTTAAAATAGTGTACATCCATCTCAAAATAATTTTATCAGTAAAACAAAGGGGCTCCATACAACTTTTGAAAGAAGTATGTGGGATTAGAAATTTTCTAGTGTGAAAAGTGAAGGTGAGTCTGTGGGGAAGGAAGGGAGGAGAAGGTATCAGAAACAAGAGTAGTGAGGGGGAAAGGGCGGGGCCAACAGCATAGTCCTTTCCCCTGTGGGGACCCCAGGGAAGGCGAGGGTGGTGGTGGTGCAGTGAGACACACGTGGGAAATTTCTCAGTCATGTTATTTTGCATGCTGGGTAATTAAAAAAGAAACAGAAATAGAAATCTTACCTGTTAGACATCCATGAAGATAAAATTGGAGTGGAAGTCCAATCACATCTACCATTTTATCTGACAAGAATGGAACAGTCACAGTATTCCCACCTGGATTCAGTAGGGTTTGTTTCCTTAGAGCTGTTCAGCTTGATCTCAGACTCAGTCTGAGGAAGGAGCACCGCGGAGGGGACAAGCGTGAGGGCGGCTCCGATGTGCGGTCAGTGGGTGGGTGGGTGGGTGGGTGGGTGGGTGGGTGGGAGACGAGCAGCATGCACGTATCCAGAGACAAAGCCGCGCTGGCTAAACACTTACCTGTGCTTTTGGGTAACTTAACCTAATCTTCACCTTACGTTGAGTACATTCCACGAGCACAGTGTCTTGCGTTCATGCCTTCACCATTGAGCGTAGGTTTGGGGCTTGTGGGTAGTGCTGTTTGCTGCAATAGAGGACTTTTCAGAGAATATGCCAAGAGATATGAGTACCAACTAAGGTAGGTGTATATTAAATGTCTGCCCTGACTCAGAAACTGTTTTTAAGTGGTTTCCAGTAAGCTCATTTAACTCTCTCAAATTCATGAAAGAACTGTCACTCCTATATAATGGATAAGGACAAAAGTAAATTAGTTTCTTAAGGCCACATAATTACTGAGTAGCAGAACCGGTATGCATTTTGGCTCTGTAGGTCAGACATTTTTCCTGCATCTCACCTATCCTAGGATGAGATCATACAGGGGCTTGAATGCTAGTTTTTACTATTTGGGATTTTGTTTTTACATTTTTTGAACCAGATGCCAGACACTGTGGTGTGCATTTTTTATCCCAGCACTTGGGAGGCTGAGGCAGGAAGATAGATCTCTGAGTTTGAGGAAAGCCTGATTTACCGTAGAGAGTTTCAGGACAGCCTGGGCTACATAGAAACCCCATTCAAATAAACAAGAAACTCATCCAAGAGATGTGATTTAAGGGAATCATCTTGAGAGAATTGTGGAATATTGAAATGACAATCAGCCAAACATTGGAGTTTTTCTTTCTTGTTTTGTTTTGAAATAGGTTTTCACTGTGTACCCTAGGATAATGTGAAACTAGTAATGTAGTCCAGGTCTTGAACTTGTGGCCAGCCTGCTACCTCTGCTGTGATTTCAAGTTTGTTTTACCAAGTTCACTCAGTACTGGAGTTGTCTAGCGTGCTTGATGAAATTCCAGTGCATGGCTACATCTTTGTTCATGTGAATTAAGATCCCAGGGGTGAGAGGCAGACACTAGTTCCTACACTAGTTCCTACATGTTCCCTAGGTGATAGCAATTGCAGCTTGGATTGACAATGGACGTAGAGGCTATTGGTCACATTAGAGAACACGCCATCTAAACAAGTCTAAGCTGGAGGGTGGCAGTCCCCATGTAGAAAATATGTGAAAGGAATTAGAGATGTTTAGTAAGAGGACCTGAAGAGTCTGGGGCAGCTGTGTCTTTTTTTTTTTTTTTTTTTTTTTTTAAGATACAGAAACTAATATTTGGGAAAAGTATAGCTTTCTTCTTTTTTTTTTAAGCAGGTAGTGGACTCAAGGCTTCCATATCTGATAGTATTTTCTCTCTGTGAGTTTGTGAGCTTTAGGGCTTTAATCCATGCACCATAGGCGGTGAGTTGCTGTGGGCAGAGTATAGTGTATGATGCAGAGAGGACCAGAGGGTCAACTGTTTTAGAGGAAGAGAGGAAATGTTGTTAGGACATGCAGGCTGGGGAGCAGCGCCGGAGCACGGTGCAGCCGGGGTCTAAAGCACATTTGAAAGGTCTAGTTGGACCAGTGGGTGTGGGGACAGTGCAGTGATGGCCTTCGCAGACTGGAGTGTCTCCCTTCACTGTGGTTTTTGTTTGGTTGTTTTGAGATGAGGTTTCACGTAGCTCAGGCCTTGAACTCGCTTTGTAAATAAGGTGATTTCCTGCCTCACCACCCAAGTGCGCCTACACGCCCGGCTGTTCAAGGTGGTTCTTCATGATTGTCTCCATCACTGTCTCTCTGCTGCTCTGTTTACTGTTAGTTCTTAACCCTTTTTTACATCAGGGGTTTTTCAATTGCTCTGTTCTAGTATTAATGTCTCTCCAGAGAGAATATGGTGGAGTTCCGGCAGTGCATAGAAAAGGTTCCATTTAGTATCTGTTATGTATCTGGTACTTAATGAGAGCACTAGTTTTAGAAAGAACCATTAAGACCCCTTGGAGTTTTATGATGTCATAGTTAAATAGCTTGGCCACTATTTATGTTTATAGGTGAATTGGACCTAGCGGAACCTTAAGATTGCTCATTTCACTGCAAGACTTCTCTGTTTTTATTGTTCTCTGTGGTCAAAAGCCATCCTAGTTGCAACAATCAAGAGACTGAGAGAGCAACTGAAGAATTAATGAAGTGTCCCATCATGTGCTCTCTAGGAGCTGATCTTTTAATAGTTTCCTGCACCCTTATTTTTCTGAATTTTCCTTAATCGCATTAGATTTTTAGACTATTGCTGTATTACTATACTTGTGTGCTAAGAAAAATATTATTTCTTGCATTCTTAACTATTTGTGCTCTATCCTGAACTATGTATCTCACACAGTTTCATGGGAATCTCTATTCTCTGTAGAAATGAAGAAACTGAGGCCCTCAAAGGGCCGTTTGAGTAAGGTCCCCTAGCCAGGCAGGGGGTAATGCTGAGATTAAAGTACAGATATTCTAACTCTGTGCTTGTCATTGTATGCAAAGACATATTTTTATGTCAGAAGCTCATCTATATTACACCTACTCTTTAACCATCCTTTAAAAAGTATTTTGTATTCAGCATCTAATATAATGCACATTTTGAAAATTCTGTGTTACATGACCACTTTCTAGAGTTTGATTCTCTTCTGGCTAATTGTGCCTTTATGTCTGAGGTTCATTTTGATGTTGGGTACTACATGGTTCCTGAAGAACAAATAACTACTTTCTTGTCTGTTGTAGATTTGTGAGTCACAGAAATCAATATTTCCATAGCATTAGCAATCTTGTGTATCGATTTATAATATTCAGCAAGATATACTTTGCCATGATTTTTATGCTGTGATTTTTTAGAAAGAGAATAGACTTCTGGAAGCTGAGAAGAAATTTGTTATTACAATGTCTTCATTCACATCTTGGTCCTGACTCATTCCCTCCTTCCCTCCTTCCTTCCTTCCTTCCTTCCTTCCTTCCTTCCTTCCTTCCCTCCTTCCCTCCTTCCCTCCTTCCTTCCCTCCCTCCCTCCCTCAAACATAAAATTCATGGATCAGTGTAAACAATGCATATAATTTGTCAGGTGAAATTCCAAGTAAGCTAAGTTCTTTCATACTGAAAATTAAAATGGTTCAAACCCATTCTGAGGTTAAGCTTACATTGTAAGATCAACTGAAGTGTCTACTAACCTTCATTTCTAATATAACTGGGTCTCATATCTTGCCTGGGTGATTGTGGTATGATGAGTGGCTTTGGTTGTATTGTTTCCATAACCTTCCAGGTAACTGGTTGATTGAGTCAGAATTAGAGAAAAATGTTTCGTGATGTCAAAGGCTGGGCTTGTAGGTTTAAGCTTTTCATGGGCAGTTGGGACATTTCTTTTGTTTTATGACCACAGTTTTCTTTCTGTTGTCCCACAATTTAAAAGACATTAGCTACAAGTAAAAAAAGAATATTGATCAGTTTTTGAGATTTTCTCTCTGTAAGTACTTTTGATGAACGAGGTGGGTTTAGTTATAGCGAAAACTACCAATACCAGAAGAATTACCACTTATGCTCCATCACTAAAAATGAGTTTAAAATAGTGGAAGACAATCCGACTATGTTGTCGATGACAGCTGCGGATGTTTGTAGGATTGAGGCGGTATCTCTGTTGTGGCTAGCCTGGTATACATGTCTTAAGACAGTAAAAGGAGAGTTCACACTTAACACTCCATGTTAATTCTCTGCGTGTCACATTAGATGTGATGGCTAGTTTAGAATAGCTTGACACAAGCTGTGGAGAGGAGGGAACCTCAGTTGAGAAAACACCCCTAAGATCTGACTACAGCTAAGCATGTAGGGTATTTTCTTGAACAGTGTTTGATGGGGGAGGGCCCAGCCCGTTGTAGGTGGGGCCATCCCTGGGCTGGTGGGCCTGAGTTCTATAAGAAAGCAGGATGACCAAGCCAAAGAGAGCAAACCAGAGAGCAATTATCATGAGAACGCGCCTCCCTAAGATCGGGCTGCAGGCAAGCACGGGAACAGCAGCAGCGAGCACAGCAGTGAACAGACCCCGTTCTCAGAGCAGCCGGGTGATGTCTGAGTGGCGAGAGACTCAAGTGTGTCCTGTGTCCCTGTGGCGAGGAGTAAAGCACGGCAGGAAGGGAGAGTGTGGCTGACTAAGGAGGAGGCGAGGAAGGCGTCTGAAGAAGCAGCTCTTGAGCAGAAGCTTCAGGACTTCCCCATCTTCCCCATCCCATGTCCCCTTTCTCTGGGGGAGATTGAGCCTGGCCTTACACATGCTAGGAGAGTGCTCTGCCCATTGCTGTGCTCTGTACATTTTGAGGTAAGATCTAGGTCTGTAGTTCTGTAGGCTGACCTTGTACTCCTTCTATAGCCTAGACAGGCCTTGAATTTGTAATCCTCCTGCCTCAGGCTCCTAAGTAGCTGTGATTACAGACTTGCAGAACCAAGCCTGGTTATAAGGGTTGTTTTCTGACCAGAGAGTGACATGTTCTTAGAACTTGTGGGTCTGTTGAGTTGGCCTATAGATGCTAGGTGCAGGGCTAGTGTTTCAGGGATTAGATGGGACTCCGGGCTCTGCCACAGTCCTGTCTGATGCTAACGGAACTCATGGGATCGTATGCTCATACACTAAGCAGTAAGGGGACATACCCTGAGGCTCAGATGGGAAGGATAACTCCAGATTGAACTTTGGTAACAGAATTGGTTTTATAAGTGTGTTATAAATGAAATATATGGTTATATTGCCACTAAGATCAGAGGATTTTCAAGATGTTGAAACAAACAAAAAGAAAGCTTGGGGTGAGGGGTGGGGGTGGCACAGACGACAAATCCCTGTGCATAATCAGTTCTGGCAGGCAGAAAGTTAAGTGGAGTGTTTTTTTAGGCTTTCTTATGGGAGATCAAAACATTTTTGTGGGATGAATAATTTACCTGAATTGTAGGTTTTAAGTATCAGAGTTTGAGGTGTATTTTGTTAAAAAAAAATAGTGTATCAAATGTTTTTGAGTGGAGGAATAACATAGTCAACATGATCATTTACGAAATTACCTTATGTTGAATACTCTCCAGCTCGGTTTTGTGTTGTCATGCTTTGAAAGAATACACCCAGTATTCTTAGACAAAATGTTATTAAATTTTACAGCAGCTCCAGAAAATGATAAGATTTAGTAAGTAATGCATTCACACAGGAGAAAAGGCACATCACAGGGGTTGGTGGGCTGATTCGGAGAATGATTGAGATTGAGTAGTTCAGATTGAACTCCATCTTAGTGACAAGGGAGTAAATACAGTGCATGCTGGTGTGGTGTTGGTGTCTGCAGGATGAGGCATGTTTTATCACTCTTTGAATGTCAGTCTTTAGCGTGGTGAGTAAGTGGTATGGAAGTCATGGATGGAGCTTTGGAAGGGGGAGCAGGCGCTGAGACATGGCATGCTGTTAGTGGCAGGTTAGAGAAAGCCTGGACTGAGGGAGCATTGTTGTAGAGGAGAAAAATAATTAGAACTTAATGACTTGATTAGAAATGTGGGTGGGTGGTCTGTCTGAGTAAGTGGGAAAAATGATGGATAAATGGGAAAAAAAAACTGGTTTCTGAGAGAGAGCTAATAAGTGTTTTGTTTTTCAGGAAAAAAAATGCTTTCTAAATAAATCTAAAATCCTCCCTTTCCTACCAGAATTTTAGAATAAGAAGTTAATTGCCAAATGTCCAAAAGCATGGGTAGGAATGTTGTGAAAGATAAGCTGTATCTGCAGAAGGAACTCGGACGCTATCTGAGGAACAGGGCTGGAGGCTGCTCTGCCCACTCCCCCGGAGAGCACATACAGCCCCAAGACAGGCTCCAGCAGTACATTCGGGAATACCACTGAAAGCCTTTGTAGAAAAAAGTTGATAGAATATAAATCATGCCAGATGGATATTCCAGAACATTCCAGAGAGAACTTTTTAGCTTGACAGGTTGGGATTTCCTGAAGTCACAGGATTTAAAAGAGACGGGGAAGGATTTAGTTCCTAGTGTGAAAGTACTCTTGAACACCCCTGCCTTCCTCTACATGTTACTTTGTAGAATATTGTTTCTTGTAAACTCTGGGCATTCTTTTATTTCAGACCTCAGGAATCTGAGATAAAATTGCTCCTGAGAATTTTTTTTCAGATCATCCCATATTCAGGAGTCGCTGAAGTTCGAGAGGCAGTGAGTGATGTGCGACCCTGCATTACGATGCCGGTGTTGCTGTGATTTCCTATGATTTTAAGTTTGGACTGGATATTTTCCACTGCACTTTATACATTGTCATTATATAAAACATCAAGTGTAGGTGGAAAGATCAACTTAAAATTTTGTTTCCACTTCTTATTTCTTTATAAAATTAATGCATAGTAATGTGCCATAATTAAATACTATGCAAAAAATACAATAAGTAAAACTCTTGCCTTCTAAATTTAACTACATTTTGGTGCATCTTTTCTAAGTGTGTTTGTATTTGTCTTACATTAAATGTTGTAAAATGAAGTGGGTACCCAGAGGGCCAAAGCATATTATTACTCAATAGTGCTAAGCTCTAGTTCCCAGAAGAAAGGGTTGCTTTAAAATCTTTCATGTAAAACTCAAGTATAAAATGTGCACATTTTTTCAGAAGATTACAAGAATATGAGAAATTCAAGCTAAGTATAGAGAGTGACTCCTGTTCTAAGAACATGTCGTTCCCGGTTGCATTGTATATCTATCACTGAAGTTTCTTATTCTCAGAGCCAAAGATAGTAAGCAGAACACCCTGAGATGCTTTGTGTGATCCTCCCAGATGTGGGTTCTGGGAGCCGCCAGCTGTCCCGGGGAAGAGGTGCCCCAGCTCTGTCCTTGCTGCTCTAGCTCGATGTTCACCTGACGTTCATCAAATGGCCTAAGTCAAGGCCCTGCATACACAGGGAAGAAAGTGTGTGCACAGCTTTGGATACACACCTGTACACAGGGTGATTGTTGTCTTGATACACACCTGTACACAGGGTGATTGTTGTCTTGATACACACCTGTACACAGGGTGATTGTTGTCTTGATACACATCTGTACACAGGGTGATTGTTGTCTTGGTTTGCTGAGGTGGAGGAGTTCCTAGGTTGAAAGGCTTGTCAAAAACTTCTACTTTGTCCTTTATGTTGAATACTCATAGATGAGTGGCATACAGTTAGATATAAAATAAAATTAGACCACAGTTCCCATATAGCGCTTTTTATGATACACATAGACTAGTGATTTAAATAACTTGTAAATATTTAGTGCTTCCAATGAAAGTGTTTTGTACCTACATTAGATTTTTTTTTAAAACTGCATTCAGTCAGTGTAGATTTATTTCTTTAACACACTACTGAGATGAGTTTATTGAATTAGAAGAGAAAATGTTTTATCCTATCTTAATGGTCATTCTCTAAACACACTGAGAAGTTTCTAGATTCTTTGAGATGTGAGTCGAATTCTAGTACTTTAGCAAAAACCAATGAGTGCCTAGCTTATATTAAAAAAAGTATAAGATACTTATGTAGAGTTATTCCACATTGAATATTTCTCAGTCTTTATATAGTATACAACATGGAACCATATCCTAAAAATGTAAGGATAACGAGCTCACGTGTGGTCCACCTAGTGATGTGTGTCACTCGACAAGAAGATGCTCACTCGGTGTGACCCACTTCCCGTCAGCAGCATGCCATGGAGGCTGTCACCCATGTCTTCTGGGAGACGTCTCTGAAGCCATGCTGTGTGCCCATGGTGCTTCAGCTGCCGTTTTGAGTGCTTGCCTGAGTCTTAGGTTTGTTGTCCATTATAATTAGGTTTTCTTTCTTTCTTTCTTTCTTTCTTTCTTTCTTTCTTTCTTTCTTTCTTTCTGTCTTCCTTCCTTCCTTCCTTCCTTCCTTCCTTCCTTCCTTTCTCTTTCTTTCTTTCCTTTTTTTTTTTGGGGGGGGGGCGGTTTCGAGACAGGTTTTTGGTTTTTTGGTTTTTCTCTGTGCAGCTCTGGCTGTCCTGGAACTCACTCTGTAGACCAGGCTGGCCTCGAACTCAGAAATCCGCCTGCCTCTGCCTCTGCCTCCCAAGTGCTGGCATAATTTGGTTTTCTTGTGATTGTTCCTTTATACTGTGGAACATACATGCCATGGCATGTGTCAGTCGTCAGTGACCGAGGCCGTGCGGTCATGACCTAACTCACACATATCATCACGTGTGCCTCCTCTCCCAGCCTCAACCTTCTCTACAGAATGTATATATCCAGCTGCCTTCTCGGCATCTGCTTGGGTGTCTTCCCGAGTTCCTTGGAGTTCTCCTTACAACACAACTACATCTGCTCAGCTAATGGCATTCCCGTCATGCAGGCGCTCGATTCCGGCCACTTGAAATCATCTTGACACCCTATCTCTGGCCTCCCGCTTGGTATGCTTGGAAAGTCAGCTGTTGTACTTTGAAATGTATTCAGAACTGATCGACCTTCCCTCCTGCACTGCTGCTGCTGCTATCCCCAGGTCGTCTCAGTAAAGCCCATACATACTCCGGTTCTTAGAGGATTTTCAGAATAGTAAGTTGGAACAGTCCTGTTAAAATACAATCAGACCATGTCAATCCTTTTCTGAAAACCATTCATCGCTTCCCTAATCCCATTCAAAATATAGCCAAAGCCGCAACAAGGCTATGAAGAGACTTCTGTAATCCAGGATCTCTCAGCACACTGGCGTCTTCCGCGTTATTCCTCTCCACTCTCCTGGTGTGTCTGGCTTCTGCACTCACACCGATTCCTGTACCCGTGGCACTGCTGCATAGCAGTCCTCTGTGTGTGATTTTCCTGCTCTGTGGAGGCGTCTCCACAGTTTTCTCCATCTTGTTTGTGGACCACTGTGGTAGGGTGCTGTTGGGCTTCCTGTCTGAAGCCTCGAGCTTCTTTCCCCTGATGTTCTGTATGCCCCTGTTCTCTGCTTATTTGTTTTATTTTTAAGCTATGTAATATATGATGAGTTATTACTATTTATTATATTCGACGCTTTCTCCACTAAAATTTAAGTACCACTTTGACAGAATTCTGGTTTTGGTGGTGTGCGAGTCAAACCCAGGGCTAGGGTTAGGCACATATTTTTAGCACTGAAGGACAAACCGCAGCCTAGGACAGGATTTCTGTCTGTTTCATTTTCTGCTAGGATCCTTTGGTATTTAAATTATGTGTCTATAGTTGTTACTCAGTAAGTATTTGTTGGTTGCATGAATAGTATATATTTCAGGTCATTACTCACTGTGACAAACTGAACCAGTTAGGATTAATCCAGTGTAGACTGCCAATGGCACAAACATGCTGAAAGGTGGAATGTTGATATTATAACGTAGTTATTGGAACAATACCTCAAGTTTCTGTCTATGGTAGAAATCAGTTTTGGAGAGTGAGTGGGTAAGAAATAGAAACTGAACAAAGTCAGCACAGCACTGTTAATCAATAGAATTGGAGAATATAAAACCAAACTGTACGATGAAAATGAGCTTATGAACCATTTACTCCAAATAGAAAATGAATTCTAGGGTGTGGTGGTGCACGCCTGTAATCCCAGCACTTGGGAGGCAGAGGCAGGCGCATTTCTGAGTTCGAGGCCAGCCTGGTCTACACAGTGAGTTCCAGGACAGCCAGGACTACACAGAGAAACCCTGTCTCGAGAAACCAAAAAAAAAAAAAAAAAAAAGAAGATAAATTCTAAAACCTTCAAATATGTTTGTAATGTGAAGTTTTTGTGTGTGTATGTGTGAACACTATGTTTGCTCTTGTGTGTTTTTGTGTGAGTAAAACTACAGTTTTCCCTTGTGAAGTTACTGGTAAATCTAGGAAAAAACTAATTATGAAAAAAATCTAAAACAAATTTAAAAAGAATTTGTGAAGACAATCCAAAATGGAATCCCGTGGTCCTTATTCGCTGGTGAAGTGTGGAAGCGGGGAAGCAGGGAGAGGAGCGCCCCTCCCTCCCGGAGAGACAGCACGCACCACTGAGTCTCCTTGGTTTGGTTTGACATGGTTTTGGCAGGGGGTGTTTTAAGACAAACACAAATCTAAGTTTTCTCTAAACTTATCATCACAAGATTTTTAAAAAATAGATGTCTTTGAAGCATTTAAAAAGTTGGCTGTAGTTGTCTCTGTCAGCTTCCTGCCTTCGGACAGTTTCCCAATGTTACTTATTTCTGTATTATCACATATAATATTTCATATTGTATTATGATCCCAGAATTAAGTCATATTAAACAATGAGCATTTATTTCAAATTTTATGAGTCAGGAATCCAAGAACAGTTTATCAAGTGGCTGCAGCTCCTCGGGAGGTTGTAGCTAAGCATAGGGAGGGACCCTGTGTCTGTCAGCACTGATGATTGGCTGGACAGGAGACGCTCTTTAAGCTCACTCTTAAGGTGACTCTTTAAGTGACCTCAGTGAGTACCTAGTCGGCCTCTCAGCAAGGCGCCTTGTGGAGGCCACCGTAGACCTGAGAGGTAGTCACCTGAGAGGGAGAGAGCACTGAGAGCAAGGCCCCTCACAGGAGGCTGCTTCCTTATGCCAGTTTCTCTTCCTGAGTAGTAAGCCAGGCATGGTGGTGTGTGCCTGCAGTCCAGGAGCTGAGGCAGGAGGATCAGGGTTTCAGAACAGACGGGTATCATGTTAAAACCAAGCCTATACTCCTGTCCCCAAAGCAAAATTAAAAGGAAATTCAGAGACTGCATACTCTGGAGAAGAAAGGGTTGTTTACCAGGAAGTAAGAACCTCTGGGTCCTTTAGATTGTCTTCACAAGTACTTTTGCCTTTTTAAATTTTAAGGTTTATTTTTTATTTTAAATTATGTGTTTGTGTGTCTTTTGTGGATGTGTACATGTGAGAGTGCAAAAGTGTTCTCTGGCGCTGGAGTTAGAGGTGGTTGTGAATACCCCTCCGCCCAGTGTGGGTGCGAGGAACCAGATTCAGGGCCACTGGAAGAGTAGCCTGTACTCTGTAGCGGAGTCATCTCTCCATTCCCCAGTCACAAACACTTCAATCTTTTACCTTCTTAATCTCCTCCCTCAAGCTTACTGTTTGTAGTAAGTTCCTGGGCACAATGAGTTCATTGTCAGCAGGGCTGTATTCTGTGAAACTGAAATCTGTTCATAGAAGAATAAGCATGGCTTGGCATCTGAAGAAAAATAGACACCAGAACAGGATATCCATAACCGCGCCATAGCTATCAGGCTACGGAAGTGTGGAGAGTTTCTCCATGGAGATGACAGAAGCCCGCAGCAGAGGGCTCCCCTTGTTTTGTCACATTGAAATTAACTTCACTGTGCTGGGAAACAGTCTAATCGGTGGGAAGGTTTTACTTTTGGTTCATGAAGTGCAGGATCCCTGAGAGCTGTGTACCTACTAAGGGAGCCCGAGTTATGCTGTCTGGTTAAGAGTTTCTAGATAAAGGTCTGCAGCCTTTTTTCTGATGTCAGTTTTAAGTTCTTCATTAAAGAACTGAGTCTTCTGCTGGGTGTGGTAGAACCTAGGAGGCTGAAGGAGGAGGACTGTGGGTCTGAAGTCAGTCTAGGGTACTAAGCAAGGTCGTGCTGGCCGTGGGCAGCATGAAAGGTGTCCTTGGACTTCCTAAAGGATTAGGAACTGTGAATTATGCTTGTCTTTAGTCAGTCCTAAGACAATTATGTCTGGCTTAAAACTTATCCTTGGATTATTTATTTGACAACAACTGTTTCTTTATTTTTTGCCATTTGGTTAAAAAATGATCTATTTTATCGATGTCTTTGTAGAACCTCTATCTTGCTTGTCTTATAATATCCTAAGACTGAATCTCTGTAGAGTGCTCGGATGGTGTGCATAATGCTTAGGAGTGATTGAGTGGCAGGTACTTTTAAAGCTGTAAATTTGAAAGGGTAAGCACCCTCAGTGAGCTTAGATGTCTCAATGGTCTTTACTGCTGCATAGCCCTGTCTTGACCTGTAGTTAGAAGGGACTTTTGGTTTGAGTGATTGTAAAGCAATGCACTGCGGTGATTCCGCTTTCTCTTCGCAGCTTCACTTCCCCCAAGTTTAAACAAATATTTGGTATGGCCTGAGCCAAGGCTTTGGTGGGGTTTTTGGGGGGTGGGGTGGGGAGGGTTGGTGTATATAGAAGGAAATGTCTTATAAATTATGATGATTGAAACTAATGTGCATGAGCGTCCCACTCACAGACTAACTCGTTTCTCTTGTCCTTTTGTCTTACTGCTGCTTCCGCCCGGTGTGTGCTTCCCCTGGTTTGGATTGTGTTTGTTCGCTGCTCAATTCCTCTGCATTAAAAGCTTCTTGGTGATAGCAAAGATGTCCTTGGGCTATCAAGTAAGTAGCTAAAGTTGGAATGTCATGTTTTGAGGACACTATAGTATTTGGTGTTACAAATGAAAAATAGTATTTCATTTTTGATTGTAGAAATGCTCAGTGACCACTGTTGATCTTCTGCTGTTGTCTGTGTGAGAACCACAGAGTCTGTACTTACATCACAGTCACACAGAGCAGTGGCTTTCAAGCTGTGCGGTCAGACAACCCTTCATGCATTGGAAAACAAGAGATTTACATTAGGATTCATGACAGTAGCAAGATTACAGTCATGAAGTAGCAAGGAGAATAATTTTATGGCTGGTGTCACTCCAACATGAGAAACTGTATTTTGGAAGAATTAGGAGGCCGAGAAACCACTAAGTTAGAAGCTAATTCATTATTTAGAAAGACTTGCTTCTTGCAAGTCCCTTGTATAATCACAGGCATAAAGAGATTGTATAAGGGACTTACTTACTGCCTCATGAAATTGAGAAAGTGTTTTCATTTGTAGAATTTTAATAGAATAATTGGATTGTCATTTTTGTCTGTATTTTGGAGCTTTTTATGAAAGCATGTTTTATTTTAGAGGTCTAGAAACCCTTTAAGATGAAATTATATTCAATTTACTGTAACAGATTTTGCTGATTTTGTTGTTGTTTTCTTGATAGGGATGGACATTGTTGTGGTGGCTTTTGAGTAAGCACAACAAATAAAACATGCCACTTCAGATTGTTTTAGTTGATGGATAGTGATGCGGGAACAGTTGGTGCATTAGGAATCAGCAACACTGAACTGAAAAGAGCTTCCTAGATCAGTTCTTAAAATCCTGATCCTACAGAGTAAGCCTGAAGCTTAGCTATCCAGGAAGTTCAGCCCATAAGCACTACTATTACTAACACTAAACAGTGAGAGCGGAGCGTTGTTGGCTGAATCTGGGTCTAACAAAGTAATTAAAATTTTATTCCATCCATTTTGATTTTTATTGAATGATACACAGGAAACTGATTTCGAGGTTTGTGTTTATATATAGTAGTCGCCTCACTGCGGCAAGCCGACTCTGCTCTGGGCCGCATTTTTTGAGGGGTTCAAAGAAAAGGAATGAGCAAGATAATGTCAAAAGTTCCTTATAATGAGGTTTTTGTTGTTTTAAAGAGAGGGCAAACGATGGCATGAATATGGTTACATAATCATATAACGAAACTGTAAGTTTCCATAATGTTTTAGTAACAGGTCTCTCTCTCTCTCTCTCTCTCTCTCTCTCTCTCTCTCTCTCTCTCACACACACACACACACACACACACACACTCTCTCTCTCTCTCTCTCTCTCTCTCTCTCTCTCTCTCTCTCTAAAGGTAATATACTAAAGGTAGTGTATATACATTAGAAAGCATATTTACTTTTTTTATAGAAAGCTAATTTAAAGTAATACACTATTTCTTTTAACTCACAGCAGTTCTTACTTACAATATGTTGCATATTACATGCAATATTACCAGGTGGTAGAAAACAAAAGTAGAAGCCCATAAATCTCTTTTTATACATTTTTATTATTCCAAGAATATTTTTAAATCTTAAAACTCTCTACAGATATTACTAAAGCTTACTACTACCTTAATTTTATTAAAGAAAGACTCAACTCTTCAGGGTAGCCAGGTTGGCATGCAGATTACTTAGGTATCTTATTTTAGCTCCCATGCAGCAGAAGGGCAAATGCCAGAATTTGCAAAATTCTTCCAAGTTTGATGTGTTGTTGAGAACTTGGGGAGGATGGTCGAGTCCCTGGCGCAGTAGCTGTGGTTTCAGGTAAGCCAGTGCACTTGCTGTAAACAGCAGGAGGAGCTGCTGAAGTAGCTACAGGCACTGTAAGTGGGGCCAGCAGGGGGCACTGGAGTGTCACGTTGGCAGGGGGAGCACTGGATAAGAAGCTGTGCCACAGCAACGAGTCCTTTCAGTTATTTAGCAGATATTTATCAGTTGTGCCAGTGGATACACACAAAAACAAAGTCATTGTAAGTTTTAAGCTTCTGTTCAGATATTCCACTGTTATATACTTCCTAGAGGGCACTAGAGATTTGCGTTATGGAGAGAAATGTTGGTGAACTAGTTGAGACAAAACCACAAAAAGATGGGCTCTCCGTCTTACTGTAAAGAACTCTGAAAAAGAGGTTCCTTGAGAGCTGGGCATGAAGACACAGGCCTGTAACTTCTACTTTGGGTTCTTTTTCGGAGACCATGCCTCCAAGAAGCACATAAGCACTGGGTTAGAGAGAGGTGAACAGAACTGTTTCCCTGTGTATGTAGTGGAGTTAACTTAAAACACATACCTGTGTGTTACTGACTACATGCTGAAGCGTGATGTAATGTACTCCCTTTCTCTACCTGTGGCATTCCCCAGAGATGATGACTATGATGTACTTTTTTATCTTTTATCTTTTGATTTTTTGCTTAAAAAAGGATAAGGATTTGTTTTCAAATTTTAAATTTTTTAAATTACATATGTATTTGTGTGCGTGTGTGCGTGTGCGTGTGTGTGTGTGTGTGTGTGTGTGTGTGAGCACCCATGTGGTCACAGTATGCTTTTGGAGGTCCCAGGATGACTTGTGGATCTCAGTTCTCGTGTCCCACTCTGTGGGTCTTGAACTTGGCTCATCACATGGGGTGGCAGGTGTCTTTACTACTGAGGTGTGCTTGCTTTTTATTTCTTACATTTTTTTTCTGATAATAAAGATTAAATTCAGGGCACCCCTCTCATGCTAAGAAAGTGCCCTGTCAATACCCTGTACCAGAGTGTATGTAATATGTTGGGAACTTGATTTTTGTAGTTGATGTTATATCTCTGTGACTTGTCCATGCTGTTTGATCCAGAAATAGATGCCATACACTATCGTAGCTTACACCTGTGCCACAATTTATTAACCCATGTTATTATCTTTTTTTGTTTTTGTTTTTGTTTTTGTTTTTGTTTTTGAGACAGGGTTTCTCTGTATAGCTCCGGCTGTCCTGAAACTCACTCTGTAGAGCAGGCTGCCCCCGAACTCAGAAATGCACCTGCCTCTGCCTCCCAAGTGCTGGGATTAAAGGTGTGTGCCACCACTGCCCAGCTATTATCTTATTTTTATGAGACAGATTCTTGCCATGTAGAACTGACTTGGCTAGAACCTGCTATGAGGCGTAGCCTGTTCTTGAACTAACAGGGATTAATGGTGTATACCACACTTGAATAACACATTTAATTTTGTTTAATTTTAGATTTATTATTGTTGCTGTTTTTATGAGTATTTTATGAGTGCTTTGTACCTAATGTCAATGGGGATCAGATGAGGGTGTTGGAGCCCTTGGAACTGTAGTTACAGGTGATTGTAGTTGTTCTGTGGGCATGGGGAATCTAAAGTCGGGGCCTTTGAAGAGAGCTAGTGCTTGTAACTATTGAGTGTCTCTCCAGTACTTCTCACCCCACCCCCTCTCTTTTATTTTTTAATTGGTGAGTATTTGAGCTGTTTTAAGTTTTGTTTTTGTTTTTGTTTGGTTTTCTGAAAAGCATTGCCTTAGTTAGGGTTTTACTGCTGTGAACAGATACCATGACCAAGGCAACTCTTATAAGCACAGCATTTAATTGGGGCTGACTTACAGGTTCAGAGGTTCAGTCCATTATCATCAGGGTGAGAATATGGCAGCATCCAGGCAGGCATGGTGCAGGAGGAGCTAAGAGTTCTATTTCTTCATCTGAAGGCTGTTTACTGACTTCCACGCAGCTAGGATGAGTGTCTTATAGCTCTCACCCACAGTGACACACCTACTCCAACAAGGCCACACCTATTCCAACAGGGCCACACCTTCTAAGTGCCACTCCCTGGGCCAAGCATATTCAAACCATCACATTCTACTCCCCGGCCTCCATAGGCTTGTCTAAACATATGAGTCTGTGGGGGTCATACCTAAACATAGCATGATGCAAAATACATTTAGTTCAACTTCAGAAGTCCTTATTGTCTATAGCAGTCTCAACAATGTTAAAGTCCAAAGTTCAAAGTCTCTTCTGAGATTCATCCAATCACTTAATTGTAATCCCCAAAGCAAGGCAGGAAACCAGCTGGGCAAACTCCAAACTGCATCTCCATGTCTGATGTCAAAGCAGTCTTCAGATCTCCACTCCTATTTCATCTTTGTTGACTGTAACAAACTTTCTCATGGGCTGGTTCCACTCCCTGTTAGAAGCTTTCCTCAGCAGATAGACCATGGCTCTGGCATCTTGAACATCTTGGGGTCTCCAAGGCAATTTCAACATTACAGCTTCTTATTTCAATGTCTGGGATCCACACATGATCGTCTGGGCTCCTCCAAAGAGCTGGCATCACTTCTCTAGCTCTGCCCTCTGTAGCACTCTAAGTTCATGTTGATCCTCTCCACTGCCACTGCTGTTCTTGGTGATCATCCTACGGTACTAGCATCTCTAATGCACTGGGGTCTTCCACTGCAACTAGGCTTCACCAAAGCCTCTCATGGGCTCTCTTCATGGTACCAAGCCTTACCTCCTTTGCATGACCCCTTCAGTTTTGGGCTGTCAACTGCAGCTGAGGCTGCACCTTCACCAATGGCCTTCCACAGCCTCTCACAGTGCCGAGCCTCAGCTGCTCTTCATGTCCCCTTCATGCTTTCAAAACCAGTACCACCTGGGTGACTCTTACACATTACCAAGCACAGCTGCAGCACGAGGTACAACCTTGGCTATCTCTGGGATTAAGGCTTGTACTACCATGCTTGGACCTAAATTTAGCTGGGTAGAATCTTTCCCCAAGGTCACTTCTCCCTTAATTCAATTTAATATCCTTGAACCCATGATTCAGGTCCATTTCACTTTCTGATGCTCCTTTAATACTCAAACTATATATTGTATATTTTCTTTCTTAGCTTGCTACATTTGTTCAAAATGTTCTTCATCAGACTTAACCAGAGAGCAAAGTCTCTGTTGGGCTTTTAACTGAGACTTCTTTTGTGGATGCAATTAATATAAATCTCTTTACCTTAGCCTCAAGCAGTCTCTTCAGACAATGGCAAAAAGCAGCCATGTTCTTCACCAAAACATCACAAAAACAGTCTTTTGGCCACATATTAAAGTTCTCCACTGAAACCTCTTGGGCCAGCAGGCCTATACAGTTCAAATCACCCTCAGCACCCCTGTCTTCCATATTCCTACTAGGTTGGCCCATTAAGCTGCACTTAAAGCTTTGGTTTTCCAAATCCAAAGTCCCCAAATCCACATTCTTCTAAACAAAAGCATAGTCAGGCTTATCACAGCAATACCCCAGTCCCTGGTTCCAACTTCTGTCTTAGTTAGGGTTTTACTGCTGTGATACCATAACCAAGGCAACTCTTATAAAGACATTTAATTGGGGCTGTTACAGGTTCAGACCATTATCATCAAGGTGAGAATATGGCAGCCTCCAGGCAGACTTGGTGCAGGAGGAGCTGAGCATTCTACTTCTTCATGTGAAGCCTGATAGCAGAATACTGACTTCCAGGCAGCTAAGATAAGGGTCTTATAGGCCACACCCACACTGACACACCTACTCCAGCAAGGCCACACCTACCCCAGTGGGGCCACACCTTCTAATAGTGCCACTCCCTGGGTTGAGCATATTCAGACCATCACAAGTATACGTGAAAGTTTTTACTCTTTTATTCTTAGTATGCACATAAGAGTTTTTCTAGGGATAAGAGCAATATTGTGATACATTCATCAAGTAAGTGGTAGCTCAAAATTGTTTCCCAAAGTGTTAGTATCAATTTATATACCAATAGTGCCCAAAGAGATTTTGATGACCCAACCTTCCTTATTTGATATTCTCATGCTTAATTATTTTTTTTTCAATTCTGATGACTATAAAATATCCCACTGTGAACCTGATTACTAAGCCTTTCTGTTTACTAAGCAGAGAGAATATTTCCATGTACTTATTGGATATTTGCATTTTCTGTTGCAGTACTGCTCAGTTCTTCCCCCTAGTTGCTATTGGTCTTTTTAAATTAATGTATAGAAGCTATTGGTTTAAAACACTTTGGATACAGACTTTTAAAACTCTATGGCTATGAATATATTCTCCTGTTGAGTGTTTTTTCAGCTTCATTGTGTGATCGATCATCTGATGACCAAACTCATAATTTGAATGTGATAGTGGTAGTGTGTGTGGGTTCCCTTCTCGTTAGTGCCATTACATCCCTATGTAGGGATCATTGCCTGCTTCAAGTCTGCAGAAAGATTTGCTTATATTTTAAAAGTTGTAAGTTTGGGGTTTTCATTTGTTTCCTTATTTCACATGACCCTTCCTCTTGTGCGTTATTTGAAGGGGATGGACTCTGTCTGGCTGGCAGGGCTTAATCAGTTGACCTCGTGTCTTTCCTCTTCTCCATTGTGTATCTATTACACTTATGAAGGGTCTGTTGTTGATTTAGTTTTCTGTGCATTACTATTAATTACAAGTCTCAGAAATAGTTTTGTTTCTTTTTTTAATCTATCAAACAAGTCACATTTAGTAGCTGGAAGAGCCAAAATGTATACTTCATGCTAGAGAACTTTCATAAAACTATATACCTAGATTGACTGACTCTTTTAAGTAAAATTTTAATGCTTCAGTATGTCAGGAAGTACCGATCAGTATCAAGTAGTTATGGGGAAACGAGGCAGATGAGAGCCTTGCACTCATGGTATTTGAGTGTAGTGGAGGAGAGGGATTGTTACATATTTCAGATAGTGATACGAGCTACCATGGAAGCCCATGGGGACAGACAATAGCTTGGGATGGGGGCCACTAACACATTGAGGTTGATGAACTATGCTGAGTTAAAACCAAGAGCCTGTTTATGAGAAAGCACCATAAAGAAACCAGAGGACTTTTTCAGAACAGGTAGCATTTGAATACAGACAGCAAGCAAGAGGAAATGGTAAGTAAAAATCTGGGCGCAGAGTGTTCCAGATAGGAGCAAGAGACAGGCCCCAGGGGCTGGAAGATGGCCCAGCAGTTGACAGAGCTGTCTGTGCTTCCAGAGGATCTGAGTTCTGTTCCCAGGATCCACACTGGCTGGCTCACAGCAACCTGTAACGTCTCCACACAAATGTGGCAGCACATACAGATATGACACACATTAAAAGAGAGAGAGATGTTTAAAAAGAAATAAAACAGGCTCAGGCAATTATAAGATGGCATTTGTGGGGAAGACTAAGATGGCCCTTATTGTAGGAGAAAAGAGCTTGCCTCAGGTCCCCCCAGCACCCCCCCAACCCCGTCTCTGTCTTTCTCTCCTTTCCTCCCTCTTCCTTTCTTCCTTTTCCTAAGGATTAAACCTAGGGCCCTGCACTAGACTAGCACTGTCATACATCCAAGCTGTAGTGACTGACTGACTGACTGACTGACTGACTGACTGACTGGGGCAGTTTCACTAAGTTGCTACGACAGGCCTTGACCTTCAACACTTTGTAGCCTGGGCTGGCGTAGAACTTGCAGGTTCCTTCCTCAGCCTTCCCAATCGCTGAGATACAGGCAGCAGGCGCTGTATAAAAGGGAAAGCCATTAAGAATACTTTCATTGGCGCATGCCTTTAGCCTTTAATCCCAGCACTTGGGAGGCAGAGGCAGGCGGATTTCTGAGTTCGAGGCCAGCCTGGTCTACACAGTGAGTTGCAGGACAGCCAGGACTACACAGAGAAACCCTGTCTCGAAAAACCAAAAACCAAAACAAAACAAAAACAAAAACAAAACAAAACAAAACAAAAAAACTTTCATTGCTCTGCATTTGATTTTCCAACTAAAATGGTAATGTCTTTAGGCCTTTGTGTGAAAATGAACTCCACACAGCGAAGGGCACATGCACATAGTTATCTGATGATCCTCTGACCCAGTGGGCTGTTAGAAAGGCAGTGGCCCAGGGTAGGAGTTGTGCAAGTGGGGAGAAGCCACAGCATTCAGATGAGATGCTACTACAGACAAAAGTGAAGAGTCTAAAGGTCCCATGGATACCTGGATGTAAGCGTGAGAGAAGGGACAGTCACAGAGCACCTCTGTTTGCCTTGGAGTGGAAGAGCAGTGGCCCTGGCAGCCCAGGGTACACCTGAGCCGCCTGGGGGCTGGCGGCTGAGACGGGAGATGCTGTAACTGGAGACGTAAATTTAGGAGCTGCCCGTTCATAGGCTTTTGGGTTTTGTTGGATGATAAATGAGAGTGTTTTGTATTTTGTATAATGAGCTAGAATAAAATTGTGAAAACCTTAGGACAATAGGAAATATATAAAGCATTTTGATATGATGGGGCTGAAGAGGTGGCTCAGAGGTTAAGAGCACTAACTGTTCTTCCAGAGGTCCTGAGTTCAATCCCCACAAGCACATGGTGGCTCACAACCATCTGTAATAGGATCCTATGCCATGTTATGGTGTGTCTGAAGACAGCAATGGTGTAGTCATGTTTAAAAAGAAAGGATAAAATGATAAAATATCAATGAGATGTGCTAGTTAAATTTACAAGGCAAGTAAAGACCGAGTCATGTGTTTTTACAATGAAACTAAACTCAGGCACAGCCACATGAACGTGTGTCGGTTCTGGGGCGTGGCCTTGCCTCACCCCATTCCCTCACCACTTTCGTTCTCCGATTCTCCTAGAATCTTCTTGGGTTCCTCCTGTGATTGGAGGCTTGGCCAGCTGTGCGGGTGAGAAATGCCAAGTCCACAACAAACTGAAAGTTGGGGTGGCATACTTGGTTTTGTTTTTCTTTTTGTTTTTTTAAACATAGTGCTTTTTTTTTTTTTGAAAAGAAGACTTTTCTGTAGCAGTGGTTTGTCTGTGGATATGCCTGTGTAGTGCATGCTTGCCTTGGTGCCTGCAGAGATCTAAAGACTGTATCTCCTAGAACTGGAATTTGTGGGAACTGGGAACTAGGAACTAAACCGGAGTCCCCAAGAGCAACAAGTGCTCCTAACTGCTGAGCCCTAACTCCTAACTCCAGCCCCTGCCAGTAAGCCCCTTTAAACCCACGGTGAGTCGGTTGCCTGTGTTGTTTGCTCTTTAGTTGTGGAGAAGGTTGTCTATGAGCCTCAGGTTCACTGACTTTGAAACCAAAATCTTAACCTACTTGCCACCCACAAATTAGAAACCAGAGTAGAAATTCGGTTGAACGTAAAGTATTTATTCTCTTGCTACTAATTTGTATTTCCTGGTCATTAATAAAGCTGTACACCTTTCCTTATACTTCATTTTATTTCTTCTCTGGAATGATTTGTTGTATTGGCAGATATTAAAGAGTTAATATAAATCCTGTGAAAGATACAGTTACCCACAGAGGTCCTTAGCAGTTGGATAGGTACAATGTCTGCAATATGTATATTTAACTCAGTTTTACCTGTCCATTCCTCTTGGATTTATAGTAAATGAATATAAAAACAAAATGATCATACAAGTGATTAAGGTGGTAAGGTTAATATAATCAAAAAGGCACTTTAGGTTTATTCCAAGTTATCAATTATGCCATAAAACCTATTACTTCAATAGTAATATCTTTTCTTCTCTCTCCTTGAGCTGTTGTAGTGAACAGTGAGGCACCGCAGCATTTGACCCCAGGAAAGATGAGTCAGCGCCAGGCCAAAGAAGCTCACCCCACCCCGACCAGAGACCCGCAGCAGCCTCCTCTGCCCACACCCAGCCCCGCCAGCCTGCACAGCCAGGGTAAGGGGTCGCGGGAGCAGAGCCTGTCATGTGTTGTACACAGTGCGTTTCTACTGGCTTTATACAGTGTTTGTTCCTGTTTATTTTGTTTGGATAGTTTGCAGTGGGCTTAGGATGAATACACTTTCCTTCCTGGTCAGGGTTTGATTCTTCTAAGCCAGGGAAGAAGAAGGGACCACATTTTGGTGTTCTTGCCTCTTTACACATACAATAAAAAATACTGAAACTTTCAAAAGGTTCTCTTCATCTAAATTTCATTTACAATGTAAATTAACTACAATGTAAAATAACTTTATGGAATTGGAAAATTTTTAATATTAATTAAATTAAAGTAATAAATACATGATAAACAAAAATGAAATTTTTTAAACATTTCCTATACTTTTGTATTTGAAAATTTCAAAATCCTCACTACTAGCTATTTTGAGATTCATGATTAATTATGGTCCTTCATGGTTCTTCTGCTGTTTCATAGAACATTTAAAGTTCTTTCTGTAGCTGGGCACAGGAGTACACTCTTATAAATTCAGCAGTCAGAGTGCAGAAGTAAGAGGAGTGTGACCTGGGCGATAACCTGTCTTCGAAACTAGGGGAAGCCATTGTATACACTTGCACCTAATGCCAACCAACCGTTCTTTCTCTCCCCCCTCCCACAGCCCAGTCCTTCTCCATTCCCAGTCATTTGTAACCACTATTTACACCCACTTCTGTAAGACCGCTTCTTTTAGTTTCTATGCTATTGACTCTTTTAGCTCCCATACCTCTGGTGGTTGATGTCTGTGCCTGCCTATTTTATCTAACGTAGTATCTTCCAGTTCTCTTGCTGCTACAAGTGATAGCATTTAGTGGTGGTTTTTTTTTCTCATTTTTTTTTTAATTTGGTATATTCTTTATTTACATTTCAAATGATTTCCCCTTTCCTGGATCCCCCCTCCCCCAAATTCCCATAAGCCCTTTTCCCTCCCACTGCTCCCCAATCCACCCCTTCCCACTTCCCTGTTCTGGTATTCCCCTGCAGTGCTGCACTGAGCCTTTCCAGGACCAGGGGCCTCTCCTTCCTTCTTCTTGGTAATTCCAAGCTTCTAGGCTAATATCCACTTATCAGTGAGTGCATACCATGAATGTTCTTTTGTGATTGGGTCACTTCACTCAGGATGACATTCTCCAGTTCCACCCATTTGCCTAAGAATTTCATGAATTCATTGTTTTTAATAGCTGAGTAGTATTCCATAGTGTAAATATACCACATTTTCTGTATCCATTCCTCCATTGAGGGACATCTGGGTTCTTTCCAGCTTCTGGCTATTATAAATAAGGCTGCTATGAACATAGTGGAGCATGTGTCCTTATTGCATGCCAGGGAGTCCTCTGGGTATATGCCCAGGAGTGGTATAACAGGGTCCTCCGATAGTATCATGCCCAGTTTTCTGAGGAACCGCCAGACTGATTTCCAGAGTGGTTGTACCAGCTTGCAACCCCACCAGCAGTGGAGGAGTGTCCCTCTTTCTCCACAACCTCGCCAGCACCTGTTTTCTCATGAGTTTTTGATCTTAGCCATTCTGACTGGTGTGTGGTGAAATCTCAGGGTTGTTTTGATTTGTTTTGATTTTGATCCTGATAACTAAGGATGTTGAACATTTCTTTAGGTGCTTCTCTGCCATTCAATATTCTTCAGGTGAAAATTCTTTGTTTAGCTCTGTACCCCATTTTTAATAGGGTTGTTTGGCTCTCTGGAGTCTACCTTCTTGACTTCTTTGTATATCTTGGATATAAGCCCTCTGTTGTATGTAGGGTTGGTAAAGATCTTTTTGCAATTTGTTGGTTGCCATTTTGTCCTTTTGACAATATCTTTTGCTTTACAGAAACTTAGTAATTTTATGAGGTCCCATTTGTCAATTCTTGATCTTAGAGCATAAACTATTGGTATTCTGTTCAGGAAATTTCCCCCTGTGCCCATGTCCTCAAGGGTCTTCCCCAGTTTGTTTTCTATTAGTTTCAGTGTGTCTAGTTCTATGTGGTTGGACTTGTACTAAGCTCAAGGAGGTAAGAATCGATCAATTTGAGAGGGCCCTCTGGAAGTATCATGCCCAATTTTCTGAGGAGCCGCCAGACTGATTTCCAGAGCGGTTGTACCATCTTGCAATCCCACCAACAGTGGAGGAGTGTACCTCTTTCTCCACATCCTGGGGATTGGGCAGAAGGAAGAGGATTTATGGGACATATGGTGGTGGGGGGAGTACTGGGAAAGGGGAAAGCGTTTGGAATGTAAACAAAGAATATAGAAAAGAAAAGAAAAAAAAGAATGGATCGATTTGCATTCTTCTGCATGCTGACCTCCAGTTGAACCAGCACAATTTGTTGAAAAGACTATCTTTTTTCCATTGGATGGTTGTAGCTCCTTTGTCAAAGATCAAGTGACCATAGGTGTGTGGGTTCATTTCTGGGTCTTCATTTCTATTCCATTGATCTACCTGCCTGTCACTGTACCAATATTATGCTTTTTTTTCCCCCGGTTTTTGAGACAGGGTTTTTCTCTATAGCCCTGGCTGTCCTGTGACTCACTCTGTAGACCAGGCTAGCCTTGAACTCAGAAATCCGCCTGCCTCTGCCTCCCAAGTGCTGGGATCAAAGGCGTGCTCCACCACTGCCCGGCTACCATGCAGTTTTTAACACTATTTCTCTGTAGTACTGCTTGAGGTCAGGGATACTGACTCCCCCAGAAGTTCTTTTACTGTTGAGGATAGTTTTAGCTATCCTGGGTTTTTTGTTATTCCAGATGCATTTGAGAATTGCTCTTTCTAATATAAAGAACTGAGTTGGGATTTTGATGAGGATTGCATTGAATCTGTATATTGCTTTTGGCAAGATGGCCATTTTTACTATATTAATCCTGCCAATCCAAGAGCATGGAAGATTTTTCCATCTTGAGGTCTTCTTCGATTTCTTTCTTCAGAGACTTGAAGTTTCTGTCATAGAGATCTTTCACTTGTTTGAGTCACACCAAGATACTTTATATTGTTTGTGGCTTTTGAAGGGTGTCATTTCCCTAATTTCTTTCTCAGCCTCTTTATCCTTTGAGTACAGGAAGGCTACTGATTTGCTTGAGTTAATTTTATATCCAGCCACCTTGCTGAAGTTGTTTATCAGCTGTAGGAGTTCTCTGGTGGAGTTTTGAGTCGTTTAAGTATACTATCATATTATCTGCAAATAGTGATAGTTTGACTTCTTCCTTTCCAATTTGTTTCCCTTTGACTGCCTTTTGTTGTCTAATTGCTCTAGCTAGAACTTCAAAGTATGTCTTAGTTTGGGTTTCATTGCTGTGAACAGACACCACGACCAATGCAAGCTTTATAAAAGACAACATTTAATTGGGGTTGGCTTACAGGCTCAGAGTTTCAGTCCATTGTCATCAAGGCAGAAACATGGCAGCATCAAGGCAGATATGGTGCAGGAGGAGCTGAGAGTTCTACATCTTCATCTGAAGGCTGCTAGTGGAAGACTGACTTCCAGGCAGCCAGGGTGAGGGTCTTAAGCCCACAACCACAGTGACACACCTACTCCAACAAGGCCACACCTCCTAATAGGTTCACTTCCTGGGCCAATCATATACAAACCATCACAAAGTACTATATTGAATAAATATATATAGAGAGGGCAGCCTTGTCTAGTCCCTGACTTTAGTGGGATTGTTTCAAGTTTTTCTCCATTTAGTTTGATGTTGGCTACTGGTTTGCTATATATTGCTTTTATTATGTTTAGGTATGGTATCTGGCTTCCTGCACCTCTTGGAGATGGCACGCTGTGGCCAGGATTTAGTTTTCAAGTATTACTTGTTTACTGATTTCCATATTTGATTATTTGGAATTGCTGGATCATGAATAACATTTTTATTACAAAAGATGTCCTTTCCCTTACTGTAGTTTTGGTATTTTTGCAAGACTTAAATGCTTAATAAAAAGACTATTTTTGTTTCTGCTCCTATGTAGTCAGTGTGCAGTAATAGTTTGAAGTATATAAATAAAATCTGGATGCACAAATATACTCACATACTAAGTCAGGCATTCTGTGTAGTCTGACAAAACGTGACAGATAGTACTCTTAAACAGTGGCTGCAGATGCAATTGGAAAATCCATCTGTGTGCTTCCAACTTTGAAACTCCTTGGTCTGCCTTGAATTTTGCATTAAAAATATACTACACAGTAGTGTTTAATACATTCTCATTTTATTTCACATAGTATTTAAATCTGTAAAGAAAGGTTCAAGATTAAGGTTGTTTTTTTTTTTTTTTCACTGCTTCTTTGATGACATTTGTAAATGAAACTCAACTCTTTTTCCAGGAGTACATGGCAGCAAAGAGTTTGGTATCTGTAGTATTATGGAACTGGCTTTGGCCTTTCAGACCCCATAAAAGTGTGTTAGAGACTCCCACAAGCCTGCGGATTGCACTTTCTAATTTATAAGCATTCTGGTATTCAGCTAGAGTTTTATTGCATACTCTCAGTTCCCTGGCCACACTCCACCGCTGCAGGGAAAGAGATTTTGCTTTTAAGATTGAAGAACTTGAATTTGTTGTTGTATTTTTCATTTTGGGTGGTTTCAGTTATTCTTCTAAATGATAGTTTGAAATTGTTAAATGGGAAATTCCAGAAAGGGCAAGCCCTCAGGTTTAAGTTGCACTCACCTCCGAGTATTGCAATGAAATCTCGTCATGCTCCGGCTCTGTCCTTTAAGGAATGTGAACCATCTTTTCTCGAGGGTATTCTGCTGGATGAAACACACATCCTGTGGTATGGAGGGGTTAATATTACAGTATATTGTTGTAATTACTGTTTTAGGTGTCGTTGGTCTTTTCTGTTACCCACTTATAAACCACTCATGATATAGTATAGTCTGTGTAAGGCTTAGCACTGTTAGTGGCTGTAGAAATTCACTGAGGTCTTGAATGTAATGCCCGTGGGAAACAGAAAGTGGATTATTAGTAATCTTGTACTTTAAAAAGTTACAGTTAGACCTCTAACTTTCTATACTCTCTATACTCTCTCTATACTGGCTGTGTCAGGTTTTAGTGTTTTAATGTTATGACTTATCTTTTTGAGAGGAGGCTGGTTCAGCCCCTCTTCTCCCCAGTCTTCTTGTTTTGGAGGCAGTGTCCCATATAATGCAGGCTTCCTTTAAACTATGCAGTGGGGGTGGGGGGTGGGGGGATACCACCCACAATGGACTGGACCCTCCTCCATTGCCTTACAGCTGTATCCTACGGAGCATTCTCTCAGCTGAGGCTCCCTCCTCTTTGATGAATCCAGCTTATATCAAATTGACATAAAACTAGCCAGGACAACTGCTCCATTGGCAGCTTGGCACACAAACACGTGGCTTGCAATTATAATCTTTCCTTTTTTATTTATCCCCACGATGGGATGCTCCTTTAAATATCCAGTGCCTTTTAAAATCCAGAATATCTTTAAGAAGATCAAAATCTTTCAACTGTATAAATCAAAATTACATAAGATATTTTCTTCAAGAAAACTGGAAGAACCAGAGCACAATCACAATCTGACCAGAGCAAAATCAAACTCAGCAGTGTAAATAACTCAACGTCCAATTGTCTGGGACTCACTCACGGATTTCTGCGCTCCCCACGGTGCTTGGGTGACATCTCCAGCTCTGCCGTCCACTGCAGCACACACACCAGCAGACTTCTGCTCACGGCTGGCTCTGCTCCATGCTGCTGCTCTTCTCTGTGCTCATCCTGTAGTACTCATCTCCAAAACTGCTGAAGTGGACCCTCTTCAGGGACTCCAGCCCTGCCACACAGTGCCAAGCGTCAGCTGCTCTCCATGACCCCTTCACACCTTCAGAACCGGCACCACCTGGATGACTCTTACCGCTGCCAATGATGACTCACTTCAGCTGCCAGCACAAGGTACAACTTTGGCCATGCCTGGAACACAGCTTGTGTGCTGACTCTCGGGAAATGCTTTCCAGACGATTTCACCCCAGCGATGCTGGTTTCTTCCTAAGCACCATTCGTTTCTCAGCTTCAGCGAACTAGCATTGAGTATCCCAGCAAAGGGAAGGTTTCACTTTCGTGGTTCTGCTGTCTTGTTCATCACAGCTGATTCTCCAGCCCTGGCTGACCAGGCACCGCAGATTCCTCATGCAGATGGCCCAGGAGAACTTTCGCTTCCCTCTGAGACTTCCCAAGCCAGCCTTCTTCAGCTGCACGACTCTCAACAGTCTTATCTTCCAGGCTCCTATAGAGCAGCTGACAGAGCCCTCAATACTCAATGGCTTTTCTAGCCCTAAATTCCATAATCTTTCCACAGTCCTCTCCAAAACAAATGGTTAGGTGTGTCACAGCAGTGGGGACTCCTCTACCAACTTGTCTTAGTTAGGGTTACTATTGCTATGATGACCAAAGCAACTTGGGGAGGAAAAGGGTGTATTTTGCTCACAGTTCTTATAACAGTTCATCATCATAAGCAGAGAGAGCAGGAACTCCAGAAGGGAGGAGCCTGGAGGCAGGAGCTGACGCAGAGGCCGGGGAGGAGTGGCGAGCTCAGACCGCGGCGTGCTCAGACGGCTTTCTTAGAGAACTCAGGACTGCCAGCCCAGAGGTGGCATCGCCCACAGTGGCCTGGGCCCTCCCCACTGTTCACTAAATAAGAAATGCCTTCCAGGCAGATCTTAAGGATGCAGTTTCTTAACTGAGGCTCCCTCCTCCCTGATGACTCTAGCTTGTAGGAAGTTGACATAAAGCTGAATGAGTTGAACAGTGTTGCCTTTCTACTTTTGATATTGTTTTAACATTTATCAGTGATGTTTTTCTAAAAAGAGGAGATCTTCTTTATCTTTTGGCTGGTTTCTTTTTTTAATTGGATATTTTATTTACTTGCGTTTCAAATGTTATCTCCTTTCCCAGTTTCCCCTCTGCCACCCCCCCATCCATTCCCCTTACCCTGCCTCTGTGAGGGTGCTCCCCACCAGCCTCCCCCTCCTGCCTCACCGCCCTAGCAGTCCTCTACTCTGGGGCATCAGGCCTTCACAGGACCAAGGCCTCCCCTCCCATCGGCGCCAGATAAGGCCCCTTCAGCTCCTTTGGTCTTTCCCCTAATTCCTGCATTGGGGTTCCTGTGCTCAGTCCAATGGTTGGCTGCAAGTATCTGCATCTATATTGGTCAGGCTCCTGTCAGCAAGCACTTCTTGGCATCAGCAATACTGTCTGGGTTTGGTGTCTGCAGGTGGGATGTACCCCTAGATGGAGCCGTCTCTGGATGGCCTTTCCTCAGTCTCTGCTCTACTCTTTGTACCTGCATTTCCTTTAGACATGAGCAATTCTGGATTAAAATTTTGGAGATGGGTGGGGGGCCCCATCCCTCAACTGGGAGCCATGCCTAACCTCTGGATATGGTCTCGGACAGGTTCTCCCTCCCTTTGTGGGGTATTTCAGGTACAGTCATCCCGTGGGGTCCTGGGAAGCTCTTGCTTTCCTGGCATCTGGGACTTTCTGGTTGCTTCCCCAGTTCCCCATCCCCCATTGCTACACACCTCCGTTCAATTCCCGACCCTCTGTACATCTCCTCCATCTCCTCCCATACCCGATTCTTCCCCCTCTTTTTCCCCTCCCCCCTCTCTTCCTCAAGTCCTTTCCACACTCTACTTCCCTTGGTTATATTGTTCCCCCTTTCTAAGTAGGACTGTTTGATCTTTCTTTCTCTTGAGTTTTTGGCTGTTTTCAATGTAAAATTTTTAATATGGATAAATTGGGCGTGTTCTTAGGTATTCATTATGTTTTAGTTTTAACAAAATTGAGATAGCAAAGGCTTGAGAGATGGCTCTAGTTAGGAGTGGGGTTTGTGCTTATATAGGACCTGAGTTCAAATCTTAGCACCATGTCCAGCTGCCTTCTGGCTTCCTTGAGTACTGCACCCCCATACACATATCCCTTCCCACACAAGATTATAGTTTTGTAGCACATCATATTTTTCTGAGTTTTAAAATCAGATCTAAAGCCGGGTGGTGGCATATGCCTGTAATCCCAGCACTCGGGAGGCAGAGGCAGGCAGATTCCGAGAGGCCAGCCTGGTCTACAGAGTGAGTACCAGGACAGCCAGGGCTACACAGAGAAACCCTGTCTTGAACCCCGCCCCCCCAAAAAAATTAGATCTATTCATAAAAAAAAAACAACAGCAGAATGTGGTAGATAACTCCCCATAGTTGATATGATTATTACACTACTTGTCATAACTATTTTGGCAAAAATGGTCCCTTGGGTTGAAGGCGATAGGCTCCTTTAGAGTTTCCTTTAGTTGAGGCTGGCCGGCGCAGTGCCTCGGTGGGGAATGCACTTGCTGAACAAATTTGGCAGCCTGACTTTGAGCCTCAAGATTCATAAAATGGTAGAAGAAAGCTGATTCCATCAGTTTATTTCGTATCTCTGCGTGCATTCCCTCCCCAGTATATCATGTATATGCACAATAAAAGTGAACAAATAAAAGGGAATTTCTTTTAGTGTGGATAAGCCCAGGCTTAATGCTAATATTTTTAAAACTTAAAACAAATTATGCCATGATGGTGTGTGCCTGTAATCCTAGCACTTGTGAGCTGGAGGGAGAAGGATGAGGCCTTGGGCTATGTGCGACATACACAACAACATAAACACAACATAAAATAAACAATCCCCTCATAAAAACAAACTAGTTCTGTTAAGTCTGATGAGATGGTCTGCTGTGATAGCTGGTAAACACGTCTAGAAAACCTTGAGAGTCCACAATATGTGACATACTCACGATCAGCATCTCAGCTTCTGAGTGGAAAGAGTTAGTTATGAAAGTGTAGTGACTAATGCTTAAGTCAGATATCTTCTTGTGTTTCTACGCGTGTTAGCTCATCGGATTCCTAGGGGAGCACATACGTGTATAAGCCATTTCCCCCTTTACAAATGAGCTTGAACAGTTGGGAAAGGTGGGTTTTCCTGACCAACTTTTCACGGTGTACAATGCAACTCTCATCTGGAAAAGAATTTTAATCTAGATTTTAGATTTTAATAATCTTTTTACATGCACACAATGATTTGTAGAGAGATAGTTGTTGCTGGCTAATGATGTGTATGTAGTCTACTTATATTGGTGATAATCTGGTTTAGATTTTAAGCTCTTTTTTAATTATTATAATGGAGAAATTAAGTACTATTATATATCCATGTTGTTTAGATTTTAAGCTCTTTTTTAATTATTATAATGGAGAAATTAAGCACTATTATATATCCATGTTGTTTGAATAGTTAAAACGAAAATACAGTTCTTAACCCCTCACATATTTATAAGGTCTAAGACTGCCAAACTTGTTTTCAGGGTGGTGGGAAGGTTGGGAGCAGAGTCTGAGCTTCTGCCTGCTGAGAGCTGGGCTCGGCACACACTGTCCAGAGGGTGGGCCTCACCTCTGCTCCCTGCTGAGAGCTGGGCTCAGCACACACTGTCCAGAGGGTGGGCCTCACCTCTGCTCCCTGCTGAGAGCTGGGCTCAGCACACACTCTCCAGAGGGTGGTCCTCACCTCTGCTCCCTGCTGAGAGCTGGGCTCAGCACACACTGTCCAGAGGGTGGTCCTCACCTCTGCTCCCTGCTGAGAGCTGGGCTCCAGAGCACATCCAACCTCACCTCTGCTTCCTGCATCCGCCTATGGGCTGAACTGTCACTCTGTGGGCCTTCATTTGGTTATTCTGCTGGCCGGGTAATGATCGTATTGTGGGGTCCATTTGTTTGGCTTTGCATTTCCTACTGACTTCTGTGGAGCATTCCCACGTATACTGTGTAGCTTTTAGGAAATACCCGTTCTTATTTGGTCCACACACACATTTGGCTTTTCAGGCTGGGTAGTGGTGGCGCACACCTTTAATCCCAGTGTTTGGGAGGCAGAGGCAGGTAGATCTCTGAATTTGAGGCCAGCCTGGTTTACAGAGTGTGTTCTACAATAGCTAGGGCTACACGGAGAAACCCTGCCTAGAAAATAAAACAAAACAAAACAAAAATTGGCTTTTTACATTATTATTGAGTTAACAGTTATTAAATATATTTGTGCCATCTTTTAATGGCTTTGTATTTTATTTTCTTACAGTCTTGGCATGCCTTATCAATGTCTTAATGATTTCCTTGACAGAACAGATGTTTTTTAATTTTAATGTAGATAGCTTTCTAATTTTCCCCAAGCTTTTCTCATATTAAAAATCTGTTTCTTCACTTTACTTCCTGATCACAGTCCCCCCCCCCTCTCGTCGCGCCCCCACATCCCCTCCCCCTGTCTGAAGTGGAGGAGAGAGGCACTTCCCTCTCTGCCACAAACCAACCCTGCACACCGGATCACAGCAGGACTAAACACATCCTCTCCCAGGGAGGCCACACAAGGCAACCCGGCTAGGGGAAAGGGATCAGAGGTAGGCAACAAAACCAGACAGCCACCATTCCGGTTGTTGGAGACCCAGCTGCACATCTGCCTTGTGTGTGAGGGGGCCTAGGCCCAGCCCCGCATGCTCTTTGGTTGGTGGTTCCATCTCTGTGAGCCGCCATGGCCCCAGGTTAGTGGACTCTGCAGGTCTTATTGTGTTCTTGACCCATCTGGTACCAGCAACTCTTCCTGATTCTTCCACAGGACTCCCTGAGCTCTGCCTAGTGTGAGAGCGCAAGTTGGACGCCATTGGTTGGCCATCTTTCCAGTCTGCCCCATCTTTGTCCCTGCACATCTTGTAGGCAGGGAAAATTTGGGCAGAAGGTTTTGTGGATGAGTTGGTGTCTTCCTTCCTCCACTGGAAGTCCTGGCTGGCTACAGCCGCTTCTGGCTCCATATCTCCTGCTGCGAGGCCTCTCAACTAGAGTCACTCCCAGACCCTCCCAGGAGCTTCTTCTGTCCCTGGTGCTCTGGCTCGTCCCAGAAATGCCCGCCCACCAACTTGTCTCTCATCTCCCCGCTCCCCACACTAGATCCCCATCCCTGCTCCCCTCCCACTTACTCCCCCCCCCAGTTCCCTCTCTATATCCACTTCCGATGTCTATTTTATTTCTCCTTCTGAGTGAGATGCAAGCACCCTCCCCCGTCCCTCCTTACTCAGCTCTGTGGATTGTAGCGTGGTTATCGTATACTTTATAGCTAATATCCACTTATAAGTGAGTGCATACTACGCATGTCTTTGACAGCTTTTGGTGCCTGAATATTCTCTTTCTCGCTTGCTCTCACTCTTCCCTCCCCGCTTCTTCCCTCCCTCCCTCCCTTCTTCTCATCCCCTTCATAATTTTTTTGAGAAAGTGTCTCATATGATTCAGGCTAGCCTCAACCTTGAATTCTTGATCCTCCTGCCTCCCCAGGTGCTAGGAGGTGTGCCACCATAGCTGGCTTCATGTATCCCTGATACTTCATTTTTAATATCGCCATCTTGGGCCAGGTCTTATTATTGTATAACTGTGTGGCCACTGCTGTAACCTGTTCTGTTAAGCCCTTACTACATGTCCATTTTTTTCTTACAAAGCAAATAAACAAAAAATTGTTACTTTTAAGTTAGGTTATGGTGAAATAGAGGCCCCTTCAGACATGTGCGTATGGCCAACAAATATATGAACCTGTACAGTGGATCTCCAGGGAAATAATATGAATGGTGACAAAATTATAATCAGAATAATCACTTTTTCATTACTCACCCTGTCGCTGAAAAGCTGGTTAGATGGCTCACCCGCATTTGTGTCACCCCCATTAGTGAGAAGACAGTGACTCTGGTTACTTAGGGGTGTGTGACAGTCTAGGCTATGTCTGAGAGCCACCTGGGAGCTGTGCTTAGCTTAGCCACAGAGTCTGCTCTGCAGCGAAGCATAGTCACACGCGTTTATGAACATCTCCGAGGGTATCTCCTGCAGCATCATTTGACCCAGCAAGTGAAAAGTAGGAGCTGTATGCGATGTACATGTGTGTTGTGCGTCACGGCTCTTGACTCTCCCAGGCTCGTCTTGTATTTTCTTCATAAACCTAGGTAAGTGGTTTTCTCCACGGTCCTTTAGTTGGACTGTGGTTTTCTTGGTCTTCCATCGTAGAATGTCCTTCTTCCAGCCCATGTATATTCTTTGGCTGGTAGTTCAGTCTGAGAGCCCCAGGGGTCCAGGTTAGTTGACTCTATTGGGCTTCCTATGGAGTTCCTGTCTCCTTCGGGGCATACAGTCCTTCCTCCTCTTCTTCCATAAGTCCCCAAGCTCCATCTGTCTGGCTGTGGGTGTCTGTATCTGACTGAGTCAGCTGCTGGGTAGAGCCTCTGAGAGGACAGCCATGCTGGACTCCTGTGCAGGCAGAACAGAATGTCATTAGTAGTGTGAGGGATTGGGTCTCAGGTGGGCTGGTATTGCGTGGCCATTCCCTCAGTCTCTGCTCCATTCCCCGTCCCTACATTTCCTATAGACAGGATAAATTATAGGTCGGAAGTTTTGTGAGTGGGTTGGTGTCTCCACACACTACTGGAGTTCTTGCCTGGCTACCGGGAATGGCCTCTTCAGCTTCCATGTCCCCAGTGCTGGGAGTCACTGCTAAGGTCACCACCATTGATTCTTGGGTGCCTCCCTTCTCCCAGGTCTGTCTTGTCCTGGAGCTGCCCCTCACTTCTCCACCCCCCCCACACCCCACACACACCCCCACACACACTCCACGCCCCGTCAGTTGCAGATTTCCATTCCTTCTCACGGCCTTCTGGCCATCCTTACTGTTCCTTCCCATACCTGATCCTGAACCTCCCCATTCCTCTCCCCACCCCCTCTCCCACCCAGTTCCCTTCCTCTCTCTGCCTCTTATGACTATTTGATTTCCCCTTCTAAGGGAATTCAAGGATATTTTCTTGTGTCCTTGTTGTTGCTTACCTTACCTGAGTCTAGGCCTCCTGGCACATATGTGGCAGGTGTGCAGCTGGTCTTCAGTGGGTCCCGAACAACTGGGGCTGTTGTTCCACATGTGAGTCCTGAACAATAAAAGCTGTTGCCTGTACGTGGGTTGTGTTCTTCTAGCTGTGCTCCCACTTAGGAGAGAATGTGCCTACCCTAGGCTCCCAGACTAGATGTGCCGGGGTGAGGGGGCTGGGGGGGGCTACCTGCTCAGAGGAGAGGGGAGCAGGGGGGAAGGGTTGTGGGAGTGGTGCCTGGGAGGGGGCAGTGAGTGGGATGTCAAGTGAATAAATAATAAAATAAAGTAAGATAAAATAAGATAAAGCGTTCTCCCTTGTACTTGTAAACCATTTCTAAAGACACAGCTGCTTCATTATTCATTCCCTGAGCGGCATCTTGAGTAGACCAGGATGGCCTCACTTACACCATCTTGAACTCCTTCCTACCCGGGAGCCTCCCAAGTGCTGAGGTTACTGACGCCGCACTTCCCTCTCTGGCTTGAAAATGCAGGTTAAACATTTACTCCTCTGTGTGACCTTATTAAATAATACTGTTGTCTTCAGTTTGAAAATCCCGTATCAGTACTTTTAAAATTTTATAACATGCTCCTTTATATGGTTATTATAATAGAATTTAGATTCAAATACCTTAAGTTGCAAGCTTAGTAAGCCATTATTTACTATTTGATAAATTCATTTAGTTTCATTGTTCTGTTTTTTAGCTGTGTGTTTTTCATGTAAATTGACTCATAACAACTTAAAGAGAAGATGTAATTACTTAAAAAACATAATTTGTTTTCTGAAGTAAAATATCTTCCATTTTCTTGGGATTTTCCTGGTTTTCATTGGAATATCTGCAGACCAGCTTCAACCCTCATCTGTCAGGATAAGCTTTAGTTCTTACAGTTGTATTAGAACAGTGACTCAGTTTCTTCCCCAAACTGCACATTTTCCACAGTTTTTCTAGAATTTATGTGTGTGGGTATTTTCCCTGCGTGTATATTTCTGCACCATGCGCATGCCTGGTGCTGTGGAGGCCAGAGGGAGGGCATCAGGTCACCTGGACCTGGAGGTGCAGACAGTGGAGAGCCACCAGATAGATGGTAGGGATGGGTCCTGCCTCCTCTGGAAGAGTAGCCAGGCTTTGAACCACAGAGCCATCTCTTCAGCTCCGCCCCCGCCCCTACCTACTCACCCCATGCTTTTTTAAAAATCGGTTTACTTCCTAGTAGTTTGAGTGAAATAGCTATTACAGTCTCAGAAAGGGTAAGATGTGTTTCATTCTTACCCTTAGTTAGTGTGTCTCTCAGTTGTTGCTCAGGAAAGGCAGACATGCTGACTAATTAAGCCTGCTTTCTCCCTTTCTCTGGCTGTTTTTACAGAACAGGAGTGCCAGAGGAGCGTGGGACTAAATCAGAGCTCGTCTCACGAGAGCACTCCCTCCCTCAGGGTTCACAGGCTGTGTGGTGTGCTGTGATCGCTAGCTTACCTTCTTTGATGTAAAAAGCTATTTTCCACATTTTTATTTTTAAGCTAGTTTGCAAATACTTTTTGAGAGAACAGCCCATGTTCCTTGCTGAACCTTCAGCCCATTTCATACTTTAGTTTGGTTTGTTTGTTTGTTTGTTTGTTTGTTTGTTGGGATAAAGGTTCCCTTTGCATCTCAGGCTAGCTTGAATTTATAATCCTCCTGCCTTACCTTCCTGAGTGCTGGGATTACAGGCATGTACAATTATATGGCTCAAACTAATTCTTAAATGTTACAGTTTTGAATTATCATATAACAAAAGCCTTTGTGTGGTTATGCTTTTACCCAACTTAACTTAGACCATCTGAGTAGTGCATTACTGTTATCCCTTAGTAAATACTCTTAGACCTAAAGTCAGTTCCCTCTGTGTTCTGGCAGAATTAAAAATAATAGGAGTCTATATCTAGAGCTAATAGAAAACATGAGCGTAAAGGAGAGGCTCTGTGCAGCAGCTCTCTACTGTAGAGGGCCGTATCATACTCCCCAGGGCCACGGTAGGCGCTGCTGGTATAATCTCAGACGACAGGCACAAGGGCACCTTTAGGAAGGGGGTTCGCAGGTACAGAGACACCTCGAAGTCACTTTCTTCCATGAACCGAAGCAGTTCTTCCTTCCTCGGTAAGACGTTTGAACATACTCTGAACCTATATTGGCCGTAAGCACACAGATATGTTCTCGAATGTGTATGTGTTATAGCTCATGAGAATTGCATTGTAGAAAGAGGACTTTGAGTTTCCCTTTCCCTCACCTTTAACTCTACCCTGAGTCCTGGTCCTGGCTTCCAGCCATAAGGAGATTTGTTAGAAATCGTCCAAATTACAGGCTGTGTCACCTTCTGAAGTTTAGAGGTCTTAATGCTTCGATTCTAAAGTTACAAATACTTCTTTCAATGTGGTTATTTTCTGGTTTGAAATTCATTGTTTAGAAAGTTGCTTTATAACATAATGAAAGTCAACATCATATTCTGCAAATTTAGAAAATAAGAATAGAATATTTTTAAATTCCACATATAATATTTATATTTAACGCTGTGTCTACAAAAGAAACTAAAATAACTTGAGAGCATTTATTGAAAATTAAGACTGACTAATCCAGCTTTGTTTTAAGAAGAGATTAGGGGAAGGTCTGGCTTACACTGCCAGGCCCTTTTTTTAAATTTTATTTTTTATTTTTTTTATCAAAGTAGAAAGAGAAATATAAGAGTAACAAGGGACAATTTTTTTCTTGAAAACAATGTTTAAGTATACTTTTAACTTAAGATACTTTAAGGGTGATCAGCTATTACGTCTACTAGTTAGTTCTTGCTGTTGGGATTTAATCTCCTTTGGAAAATCTGGGAGAATATACTCTCCTCTTTACAAAGTAATAGCAGGGCTTCAGTTCAGTTGGCTGCTGTCATTTTCACTTCCGTGAGCAATGTAGAGCCAAAATTTCAGTATATGTTTAATGAATATATAACAAAATTATTGTCATAATATGCCAATGAAATGGCTCAGTGAGTAAAAGTATTTTCAGCGAAACCTGACAGTCAGAGTTCTTTCTGTCTGATCCCTGACACCCAAATGGTATGGAAAGAAAGAACCAGTTCCTGCAAATTGTCCTCTGATCTAAGTCTACCCTGGGGTGATTGCTCCCTCTCTGCTTGCATGCATTCACACACACACACACACACACACACACACACACACACAAATGAGTATAAAATTATAATTTAAATTCTCTCCATCATAGTGGCTTCTATTTGTGTTTTCTGTGCATTAGGCAACAATTGAACAACTTTTGTTAAAAGGAAATTACTATCTGTAGGTACAATAAATTATTCCGTGTAAATACCTAATGAGAAGGGATCATTGCGACTGCTCAGAAATCCTCAGATGTAGCTCCTAATCGACTTTTACTGTCACACCTGCTGGTCCTGTGTCACCTATGGCTTTTTCTTGCCTTGTATTTATAGTAATGGCACTATCATGTGTACATAGTAAAATATTTATTTGGAAGGACTAAGTAAGTGTTCAAAGAAAAACTTTAGATAAATTTAACAGTTTATTTGAACAAGAATAACTCATGAATTAGGCACTAATCCATCCCAGACCGAGGCTCCGAGAGCCCGGCTCTGCAGTGTGGGGCAGTGAGCGCTGACAGACAGATGTTCGAGTGGAGGACAAGGCAGCTTCTCGCCTCATTGGAGCATGGTCTGAGCAGTGGGCTCCCGTAACTGGCCGGGGCTCAGTGGCTTTCTGATCTTGGCTGGCATCTGACTTTCCGTTGCAAAATTAGACCAAGTTAGGTTGTTTTTGTTAATTGTTTTGTAGTTCATTCTATAGGAACTCAAATTACAGTGACTGCCTCAGCCCAAATCTTCAGCCTGTACACCAGTATATAAAGAAGGGTGGGGGCGATATTACCAGAGAAGGACAAGCCAGAAAAACAAAACAAACCTCCCTGCATTGTAGTGTGGCCTTGATTTCTCTGTGAATTTGCTAAGAGTCATGTTATGGCTTGGATATAAATGAACCCAAAGGCTCATGGGTTTTGGGCATCGTCCCCTGGTATTGGGGCTATTGAGGTAACAGGATCTCTGGGGCTCTAACTCCGTCAGTGGAATAAGCCCTTGATAAAGCCCTGCTTCTGAATAGACTAGTAGAAGGTAAATCCTGTCCTTGGGTCCTGCTGTCTCCCTGGCTTCCTGGCTCCTGTGAAGTCAGCAGGTTTTGTCACATGCTGCTGCCACTGTGGTGTTGTGTCCCACTGCATGCGTTAGCAAAGCAAACATGGACTAACACCTCCCGAGATCATGGCCTAAACCCTTCTTTTTGTATGTCAGTTATTTTGCTAGAGTCATAAAATGTTCCATAGAAAAGGACAAGTTGTAATCATTAGTGAGACCTGGAGAACACAGGTAATTCAACTGTGAACCTAGGGAAAGAGACCAGATTCTAATAGACATTAGCACCAGCTTCAGACCAGAGAAGAGCCTGGGGGAAGGCGACCCAAGCATCTCTCCTTGTAAAAGATGGTGCCCTGGCAGGGGACTTTTTGGTAAAAATAGCTAGTTGACTTGCTGATCTTTTATATCCTAAACAGTGCTGTTCTACTGTTACTGTTTCTTATTTTTTATACAGTATAAATGCTGGTTCAGTCTTGTCTACTTGGTATACTGGACAGAAGTAAGCCCTAGAGGAAGTTATTTACATGAGTATTTTCTCAATTCTACCAGAGAGTGAAGAGTGGGTTGGGGAGAGAGTCACATAGTATCTGGATGGAGATTATAGAGCGGCTTGGGGGAGAGTGAACTCATACAAACACGGGATTCTTTTTGCACCAGATCTGACTATTTTAGAAGATGAACTGGCAAGAGGTGCACTTGATGATTCTTTAAAAAAAAAAAAAAAAAAAAAAAAAAAAAAAAAAACCACAAAAGGAAATAAAAACATGAATGAAAAGTAGGATTTTGAAGCGTATAGTATCTTAAATATTGTCGGTATATTCTAGTGTGCACAATTGAGAGTTTGGCAGGGTTAAGATCTCTAAATGGGGCACATTCTTTGTGGGATATTGAAGACATTGCTTATGTGTGTGTCTCGCTTCTTTCTAGTATTAATAATGAATATTTTAAAATATTAATTCATCCATTTGACAAATAATCCAGTGTAATTTGCTGCTGTGAAATGTGTACTAAAGGGCTTTTGATATAAAGACTGACATGCAACATGGCTTTTGTGCCTCTCTGAGCCTACCTTTGCTCATCTCGGGTTCACTGTCAAATTTACATTGCAGATGTTGTTTATGGTCCTTAAAAAAACAAAAACAACTTCTTTCCTCTGACGTTCCTTGAACTTTAGGAGAGAACACATTAATCTTATGTTTTTACCTGGAACCTTTGTAGTCTTTACACAATAATCTATGCTTTATGGTATGGGGAAGAGTGAAACAAGGCAGAAACAGAGGTCCTCGGATGACAGCGCCGCAGCTCAGGAACAGGACTTGGCAATGATTCTGAAATGCCTTTGCCCAAGGGGCTGGACAGCATTATACAGGAAACTTGGTTGTTTTCTATGCAGGCCTGGTGGGCCCAGAGCTCACTATAGACCCCTGCTTCTGCCCCTTGCGGGCTAGTGGACACTAGTGGAAACTAAGTTTTTAATGCTTTTTGTCTTAAGAAGAAATACTCTTAGGTTGTATGGAATGATGTTTTATATAAACCAAGGCTCGGCTTTAAAGTGTGCACATGGTCAGAAAGAAACTGAATCTCAGGATAAAGTTCTTTTACGAATAAACCACCAAGTTTAACTTGAAGGAAAAAGATAGGGTAAGGCAAAAGTAATTTAATAAAACAAGAAGTGTTCTTGGGAATTTTACAAGTTAGGCATAAGGAGATGGTATAGGTTATTACTTTTGAAATAGCAAATTATTTGTTTTTGTATGATAAGTCATTGGTAGATTATGTATTTTGGACATTTTAAACATAAGGAAGAGGACTGTAGCAGCTAATGCTTCAAGGGAGTGTGTGCTAGAGTGCGCGGCGTCTTTATGGTGTCATTTAATCTTCTGTGTTGATTGGTTCACATTACCGGTGCTTAGGACTCCTGCATTCCTCTTAGAGCACGACTTACATCTTAATCCTCTGCTTTAGCAGTTGTGATCCATCAAAATTGTACTTGAAAGAATATCTTTCCTTGTGAATTTTTAATCATGGCCAAGACAAGCAGCAGATTAGATATAAATCTAGAAGCTTCAGTAAAGATAAAACGTATAATGTTGAGATCTATTTTTGAAGTAACCAAAAGCTGGAAAGAGGAGAGTCGGGAGAGGAGGGAGATGTGGCCAGATACTACAAAATAGAGTGAACGGCTTGTCCTTGTCGCTTGAGAAGAGAAGGGACCCTATTACTTCATCGAGAACGGCTAAGTATTGATCTGGCTTTGTTTTTCTAAAGCAGGGGCAGTTCAGTGCAGGGCATCTTTCCTTTGATATAAACGGAAAGCATTAGTGGAATAGCCCTTTAGTCAACTCGGTTCTTAAAAAAGGAACCAGTTGTCTGGCTCAGTGCCTTTGCCGTCAGTCTCTGTTTAGTGCTGATTTGACAGTCTCTGGTCCTCCTTGGCTGTTAAGTGTGTGTGTCCTTTGTTTGCTACATGTGGATGTGAGAGCAAAGCCTGCCTTTGCCGTACTGGGCTAATTAGCCTTCTGGGTGAGCATAGATATTAAAGAGCCCTTCTAAACCATGAAAGAGGAGCGCTCACAGCATCGTAGATTCTCTTCATGTACTGGGGTGTCGTCTGGCTTATTCCCTCCGCGGATTGATGGCCGAAAGCTTGTCCGGAATGCTTCGTTTGGAGGGTACAATGAACTTTCTCCTTCCCTACAAGGTTTGTTTGTTTAATCCTGTGTTCTTGCCTTAAATCTTACGTTTTCTTAATGAAAATAACACAGGGATTATAAAATCTTCGCGTTATGTTTCATTTAAATAATTCTGTTGTGAGGGCTTAGCTGTCGGTATCTACCTATCTGTGGCTGGGCTCCCCCTCATCTTATTGTAATAGTCTCTTCAGCTAAAACTTGACAGCTAGCCAGTCAGTGAAATAGGAATCTTGATTTTTTTATCATGCGCATTTTGATTTAAATGTTGCAGTAAATATATGACCCTTGGTGACAATTAAAACATTTGCGAATTTGATATATAATACATATATATTCCTGTAAGGAAATGGTATTGACAGAGGTGTTAGCAGATGAAACCCAGACATTTAACATGAATAATTAGCCATGTCTGTAAAGTAGTCATTTTAATTAGTGTTTAACATGTGCTACTCTTATAGTCTTTTAATTCTTGACTATAGTAAAGTTTTCTAGGTATATAGTTTTTGCTAGGTTTATTCATGTGGAGTTAATTTTTGCTAAGAAAATGATTTGTTATATACAGTGTAATATTTATTAAATGAAATTAGGTACTTTAAAGCTCTCATTTAGGCATTAAATGATTGATCAGTAAGATGTAGACAACTTGAGCTTTTATTAGAAAACAATTTATTGTGACAAATTCTTAGTTATTCATTTTAATACTAACTAAAGTCTACATATATATTGACATTTACATTTTTTTGAATTTGAAGTAGAGTTTCTGCTTTACCCCTACCCTTGTTGGGTCTTTGTGAATAACCATGATACAATCAAGCATGGTTTGAGATACCTAGGCATTAAATACATTATTTTAAGTTCACTAATTTCAGAGTCTTCTCTAACAATGTTTTCAAAATAAATAAATAAATAAAACCCCTGGTTCTAAGCTATACCTAAGTAGCATAAGCTTTGAATAGTATTTAATCTGCACTGTCTTCGTAACACAGTTTCCGATCATGCTTCCTTTATATCTAAGCAGTGTACATTTTAGTGTGTCCTTATTCAGAAGTGCCTTTAAACGACACTACACTGAAGCTTGTAAACACTGCCATTGCAGCCTTTGCTTTTGGGTGATGAGACTCTGCCCCTGCTTTGTGTTTGTCTCCTTGGCTGCTTAAGCCGCTGCTAGGTGTGCTCGCGCATGCTAGGTGTGCTCGCACGTGCTGTTTGTTGACCTTCACACCAAAGATCTGCTTAGTAGTAAGGGATAATCAGTGACCTTGGAAAACAATAGAAATTTTACTGTTTCAAAGTAAAAGCAGATGAAGACTTACTTAGGAAATTGAAGGCATCATTGTGAGTTTATTTTGTCCCTCGGTTCTCCCAGTAGAAAAATCTTGTAGGGATTCTTGTGTGCTGTATGATAAAAGCTCTTCAGAGTATCAGCCTTCTCAGCCAAGCAGTAGAATCAGGTTCCCCAGAGGAAGGGCTTTTGTTATGTATTTAAGTTAAAGGTAAAAAGAAACGGACATCTGATGTCTTTTGAGATATTTTATTGTCCAGAAAAATTATCTTAGATGCTTTTGCTTTCATCTAGTAGCATTAGAGGAGACATCAGTGATGTTTAATAACTTTATTTTACGCATCAGTTACTTTTTTTCATTTTTAATTTTTATAGGAAATTTTGTTTCTGCTTCCATCTCTGTCTTTCTCTCCCACGCGCTTCTACCGAGAAATGCAATGCATTCATTGTTTTGCTGATAATGAGCTGCAGCCTAGAGCTCCACCCTTCCCTGTGTGTTCATAATAACCCTGGGATGCAGTATGGTTTGCTTAGTTTAGATCTAATTATATCACCCGATCTCAGCTCTTATTTACAGCTGTGGCCATTGTACTTGTTTGTAGAACACTGCCTAAGAATTGTGGGAAACCCTTAGCAAAGAAATGGCCTAGAAAAGACTAAAAGCTTTACTTCAGGCTTTTAAAAGTTGTGTTTTACTTCTTAAATTAAAAAAAATAAAATACAATTATTCAGGCTCAGAGAGATGGCTCAGTGGTTAAGAGCACTGACTGCACCTTCAGAGGACACAGGTTTCGTTCCCAGTACCCACATGGTGGCTAACAATGCCTGTAACTCCCTTTTCAGGGGGTCAGACACGCTCTTCTGCACTCCAGAGTACCAGGTTCGCGTGTGGCACACATACATAAGTACAAGCAAACTACCCACAGATAAATAGTAAAAAATTTTAAAATTACAACTAGTGTGTGTGTGTGTGTGTGTGTGTGTGTGTGTGTATGAGAGAGAGAGAGAGAGAGAGAGAGAGAGAGAGAGAGAGAGAGAGAGAGAGAGAGAGGAGAGAGAGAGCATGCCATGGCCTCATGGCCAGGTCAGAGAACAACTTGCAGGATTTGATTCTTTCCACTACATAGGTCCTGGAGATTGTACCCAGGTTGTCATGACCCGCGCCTGGCAAGCGCTGTTACCTGTTCACCCACCTTTCAGACCCTCACCATCGTCTTTCCAAGCGATTTTGTAGTTCTTGGGTAGTCAGCATATGGCTGTTAGTTAAACAAGTTTTAAGAGTCCAAAGCAACATGAAGTGTTTGGTGTCATATCTAAGTAGGCGTGGCTCACAAGCCCAGTCTGCTCCTGGGATGCAGCCTGTCAGTCGTGCCCGCGCCCGCGTTCTTTAGAACGCTGCTTTCCTCAGAGCCAGGACCTGTCTCAGTAGAAAACTCTGTGCAAACAAATTGTCTAATGTAAAATTTATCTAGACAAGAAACTAAAGTCGCTAGAAGTAAACAGACTTGACATGGATTTATAATTACCTGACCAAAGAGTTCTCTTCAGTAGAATTATTGTGAGCCTATGACTATTCCAAGTATGAAAACATTAAGTTACCTGTGAGTGATTCGTGTTTTGGTTGAACTATCACTAGGGAATTCTTCTGGATTAGCGTTGGTGAGAACAATTTGGAGAGGCACCAGTGCATTTTGATTTAGAGAGTACTGGGGCACTCTTCAGACTGCCCAGCGCTCTCCCTCTAGCCAAGCGGCAGCCGGGGTTAGATCGCTTCTCTGACCTCCGCAGTCTGGAGCCCACTCTGTTCTCAGCGCTCCTCCTGCCTTCACTGTCAGCAGCAGTGGCACCGTCACCCTTCTCTGGTGGAGTCCTGCCTCCCCTCTAGACAGTAGGCTTTTCTGACAAACAGGAGGAAGCAGTGGCCTGGACAGGTTCTCCCTAGGTTGTCCTGGTGCCCTGGAACTTGCTCTGTAGACTAGGCTGTCCTCAAACTCAGAGATCCACCAGCTTGTGTTCCCCAAGTGCTGAGATTAAGAGTAGGCACCACCAGATTTGATCACTACTAAATACTTTCGACAAAGCCCCAAAGGTCCTAATAAAGATACTTTCATGCCATAAATTTTAAAGAAAAGGTCCTAATTATTAAACTTTTATGGCAGATTTTTTTAAAAAGATAGATTATTGCACACCTTTTTGGGAATTCATATGTGTCCAGTCTCATGAGAAGATCTAGCATAAACGCAACAATTTTTTTCATTACTGCTTTGGAATTTCCCTTGAAAGCCCAGTATGCAGTTTGGAAAATCTTTTAGAGCTTTTGGAGAAGTGTTTTTTTGTATGTTCTGAATGTTTTATGTTGATCATCTGCTTTTTAAAAATTTTAGTTGACATTTAAGGAGTTTGGTCAGATTTGCATATTTTAGAAAGCATTTAGCCTCACCCATTTATAAATAAAATTAAAAATAATTTGAGGTTAATCATACACTATGCTATGGAGCTAATTATATGATTTCAGTTCAAAATATGACACTTCGTTCAAATGGAGCTCATTTATTTGGTTTGAGCAGTCATATATAGCCAAGGGTCGTGAACGCCGTTCTCTAACATTTGGGATGTTGCAGGCTGTTTGCATTTTTCACTGTTTGCTGTGCTGCCGGGGCGTGGCTCCGTGGCAGGTGTGCTCTATGACAGCGTGAGTGCCTGGGTGCAGGTCTCAGCTTCCACGCACAGTCTAGGTAGCTTGCTAGTTGACAGAGAGAGGAAAGCTCGCTGGATGGTCCTTTCAGTTCAGAAATGAGCTCGCTGGCGTTCTGGGGTCTATCTCGATTTGCAGAGAACATTTCTAGCATGTGCATGGCGATGATTGTGTTCTATAACTAGACACACTGGAGGAAGTGGTGCAAACCTGTGTGAGCCTGGCGCTCAGAAAGGGCATGCAAAGGGAGTCAGAAGTTCAAGTTATTTCTTGGCTCTATGCTGAGTGCAAGGCAAGCCTTGGTGACACCAGGGCCTATCCCCCCACCCCGCCAAAAAAAAAGAGCTTGCTGGGCTAAAGGCTCTAAGAGGATGATAGCATGTGAATTGTTCCAGTAGCGCAGGAAATAATATTCAGGTTGACATTGGTGAACCTGGGAACTCATGCCTGCCATTCTTTGTTATCTGAGAATTTCACAGTGCATGCAGCACACTTCTGTCATGTGAGCATCCTCACCCTCCGTGACCCCCAACTCTTCCCAGACCCGCCCCTTCTTCCTCCACCTACCCCTTCATAAGTTCGTTCTTTTAAATTTTCTTTTTATTAATGTATCCACGTGATCGGCTGTGTTGGTGAGTACCATGTAAGTGCGAGGTCAGAAGGATGTAGACAGATCCCTGAATTCCCTGGTGAAAGTTCTTAGGCCCTTTGTAAGACTAGCAAGCGCTCCTAACCCTTGAGCCATCTCTCCAAGTTAAAACAAAAACCTCCAGAATCTAGTTTGGTTTTACCTTAGTTATTTTCTTCATTATTTTATTCACTTTACATCCTGGTTCCAGGCCCTCTTTCCCTTTAAACTCTTGCGATTCTCCTGAGAGAAGGGGAAGTCTCTCATGGTTACCAACCCACACTGGCACATTAAGTCACAGCAGGACTAAGGGGCTCATCTTCTCCCATGAGGCCAGTCAAGGCAGACCAGCTAGGGGAAAGGGATCCGAAGACAGGCAACAGACTCCGAGTCAGCCCCTGCCCCTCTTATTAGGGGACCCACATGGAGACCAAGCTGTACGTCTGCTACATATGTGCAGGGAGGCCTGCATGCGCTTTGGTTGGTGGCTCAGTCTCTGAGAGTCCCCATGGGCCCAGGGTAGTTGATGCTGTAGGTCTTATGGTGTCCTTGACCCCTCTGCTTCCCTCAATCCATCCTCCCTCATCCACAAGACTCCTGGAGCTCTGCTTACTGTTTGGCTGTGGGTGTCTGCATCTGTTCCCATCAGCTGTCGGATGAAGCTCCTCAGGAGACAGTTAGCAAGGGCTGAGCGTTCGAGGGCTCCACCTTAATCTAAATGAAACAGTGAGATGAATGTGAACCACAGTAGTTTGAACTGTATGAGCACAAGTAAACAGCAAGCGTATCTAAAGTGAGTGGCTCATGTCTGCTTTTTAACATCAATGACTGTATATTCAAAGGTTGTAATGACTCAATATTGTCATTTCTCTCAAAGGTTTTGAAAGAGGAAAAGAAGACATTTCTCAAAATAAAGATGACTCTTCACTTTCAATGTCAAAGAGCAAGGTAGGCGTATTGTTGTTCTCAGTATGTGAAAGGACATTTTTCTGACATTTAAAATGAAGGCACAGAACTGTAAGTGTTCATAGGAGTTTTTATGTTGGTATTTTTAAACCACGTAGAATATATGAAAAGTATAAAAGTCTATACTTGGACTGAGTGCGGTGCTGAGGAATACTTGGGGTGTACGATTGGCAACCATTGCTCTCTCCAGAGTCATACCGGCTATGGTATGTGGACTGCAGCAGAACTTCTCAGACTGAACTCCGAGAGCTCCTTACAGAGATGTTTCAGCCTTCATGGTTTAACAAGACATTTTTAAGTATTTTAGATTTATTTATATGACTGTTAAAATACAATATAAATGTAAGCTTATATTTTTTAAAACCTACTTTTAATAAGCGTTCTCAAACAATTTGATTCCCTTCCCTCAACCCCAACCTTGCCCACCATCCAAAGGTAGGGGAGAAAAGATGGTAAATAGGACAAAGGGATGTGGACCTGTTCAGAAGTAGTTCTTTGGGGGCTATGCTAATCTCTGTTTGTTAGGATCCCATGGGTTTTGCCTCAGTGAAGCGCCCCAAGAGTATGCATCACATGACACTACCAAAAACAACCCTTCATATACATTGGATAGATAAGGAACAAAGATCTTTTTTTGGGGGGTGGAATGGGGGTTTTGAGACAGGGTTTCTCTCTGTAGCCCTGGCTGTCCTGGAACTCACTCTGTAGACCAGGCTGGCCTTGAACTCAGAAATCCGCCTGCCTCTGCCTCCCAAGTGCTGGGATTAAAAGTGTGCGCAAAGATCTTTGCAATAGCATCCTATAATTAAAATAGGACATGGTTATTCTACATATTTTTAAAGCACCATTATAGTGATGTAGTGGTACTCTGTAGATTGATAAAAGTTAAATGAGTTTTCAAAATTTGTCCAGGGATTTGACTTCCAACTTCTTTTCTGATAAGATTTAGTAGCAGTGATGAGAGCTTCTTAAAAGTTTTTGGAATCAACTTAATGGTTGAAAGAAATCCTATTTCTTTCTTGCTTTTTTTTTTTTAAGATTTATTTATTTATTTATTTAATGTATATGAGTACACTGTAGCTGTCTTCAGACACTCCAGAAGAAGGTATTGGATACAGATAGTAGTGAGTCACCATGTAGTTGCTGGGAATTGAACTCAGGACCTCTGGAAGAGCAGTCAGTGCTCTTAACCGCTGAGCCATCTCTCCAGGTCCAGAAACCAATTTCTTAACTCGGCGAACTCTCTGCTGTCTGTAGCAGTAGGCTTTGTTCATCCTACTGTATATTGTTTGCTCCTTTCCTTAGGAATAGTTGAGAGGATTGCATAGCATGTTTGGATGCCTGTTGTGTACACACTATATATCGTTAACTTGAAGACTATTTGTAACATTGAGGTGCATGTTTAGGATGAAGGTTACACAGCACGTTTCTTTATTGGGCATGTGTGTGCAGGTACATGTAGGCATCTGGGGGCAGAGGACAACCTTGTTTTTCCTTAGGCACTACCCATCTTTTCTCTAATATACAGGGGCTCTCCTTGGCCTGGAATTCACCAAGTAGGTGAGACTAGCTACGGCGAGCACAGAGCGTCTGTCCCTCCTCAGCGTTAGATTACAGGCACACATGGCCACACACACACCCTTTTTGTGTGGGTTCTGGGAATCTAACCAAGGACCTCATGCTTCCCAAATGAGTCATCTTCCAACCCCAGTGGATTGTATTTATATAACATACATGAGGAAATGTTTAGTCATTTGGGGGGGAAATGTATTTCTTTTTATTGCAAGGTTCATAGCTGAGTCCCCTATAATAAAAGTCATATCAGCAAGACAAAAATATACACATTTATTTAATGTAATATCACATAATGGTGGAGCCTTCAGAAATGAATAGACCCCCTCCCCTGCCCCAAGAAACAAATAAGGAAACTTAGATATTTTTTCTGTTTTGGTTTGATGAAGAGGACAAGCCTGATTGAGCACAAAGGCTAGCGAAGGGGCTGGAGGGCTCATCCAGTGGTATGCCCCTCGTCCAGTGAGTTAGCTCCTTAAAAACACCAAGAGGGTGCTCTGGTTTGTTTTCTATTGCTGTGATAAAATACTGACCAAACCAGCTCTGGGAGAGGAGAGCTCAGACCTCATGCCACGGTCCATCATGAGGGCAGTCAGGGCAGGAACTTGATTAGGAACCTGGAGGCAAGAACTGAAGAAGAGACCATGAAAAAGAATGCTGCTTACTAGCCTGCACAGTCTGGACCACCAGCCCAGGGGCAGCACTGCCCACAGCAGCCTGGGCTCCCACATCAATCATTAATCAAGAAAATGCCCACACGCCAATAGGATGGAAGCATTGCTTTAGTTGAGAGTCTTTCTTGGATGACTCTAGTTTGTGACGAGCTGACAAAAGCTAACCACAGATTGATGGTAGGAAGGGCAGGGCAGGCCTATTTGTTGAAATCCTTCTTGGTGTCTGTGGGACATTGGACCCTTCCTGCCCGAAATTACACATTCGTTTGTGGCCTGTTCCCGGGACAGACAAGGTACAGTCAGAATGGCTTCTCCCTTCTGCACCGTTCTCCTGGCTTCCTTCGTCTTCACATAAGTGTTTGCTGCGATGCTACGTTCTTAGAGCAGTGTGTGCTGAGCCCTGTTGGTCATTATACAGAACCTGTAACTTTTAAAAATTAAAAATAATTGTATCCTGATCATAGCAAGAAATACAGTAGAATTATTTTTTAAGGCTTGTTTTTAAGCACTTGGTACAGGAATTGTAGAAAATATAGTTTAACAATATTCCTGTGCAGAGGCTTTAATAAACATAAACACAAAGCCATGCGCCATCTGTACATACCTTGAGAGAGAAGGAAATTGCAAGGAGACTGAGCCCTGCAGCCCTGATGGACACTCGCTCAGACAGAAGTGGGCCTGTTACAACTGTGATGTTTATAAATGGGAGGATCTGCTGTGCAGATTTTCAAAATTAAATGGGTATTCATTCTACTAGGTACACCTCAGCTGCTAAGTAACTACAAATGGCCAGTGACTCCCGTGTCAAACAGCTCTAATGTAGTGAAATGGAGGGCAGTCTGGACTACTTGTGACCATGTCCTGAACAAACGAACAAAAACTATAGTAGATAACTCTCAATATGATAAGCTTTTAGTATTAGTAATATCACACTCATTTGGCCATTTTTCAAGAGGACCCAAGTAAGTAGTTTATTCCTAAATATTTTAATGCATAATCTACACATTCTTATTTAAGTAATTTGGAGCAACAAATTTAAATTTTAAAATTGATTTTATTTTTATATGTATAGGTGATCTGCCTGTATGTATATCTGTGTGCCACACGTGTGGTACACAGAGAAGCCATAGAGGGCTTCAGATCCCAGGAAGTGGAGTTACAGACAAGCTGTGAGCCACCATGTGGTTGCTGGGAATTGAGCTCTGGTTCTCTGGAACAGCAGTCAGTGCTCTCAAAGGCCAAGACATCTCTCCAGCCCCCAAACAACATTTTTAAAATGAAGTTTGATTATGACAAGAATGGCCAGTATGAGTAATTTGTATAGTAAGATAAATGGAATGCTATTGCTAGGATAAGGAATTTCTGTAATATAGATCCTGTAACTCGATCCTCCAACATCTGTGTACGTACCTACATGTTTGTAAGTTATTACTACTTGTTTTTTAAAAAACAATATGCTTATCTCAATAAATTCCTTTCCAGCCCAAAGTATCTTTGAAATCACAGTAACTTCTTAATTGCTGTTTTTTTTTAAATAAATGTAGTGTTTTATAGTTTCTAAAAGAAATCAGAAGAAACTTGATACCTAATGCCTTATTCTGAAAGGCAGATTTTGACTACATTTGCAATCTAGAATATAATTAGAAATCTGAGTCACAGCATATACCAAGTATTGTGTTAGACACTATGTGTAGCAGGAGTGATTGTTTAACCCCCAAACAACCCTGTGAGCTAGTAGAAAATTCAGATGCCTTACCAACAAGGACATTAAAACCTAAGAGAGAAACAACTTCTTAAAATCACATTGCCTGAAAGGCCATAATAGTTAAGTGTGTGTGTGTCTGGGGTGTGGGGTGTGGGGTGTGGGGTGTGGGTGGGACTCCCGCATTCTAAAGGAATCCTTCTATTAAAAGCCTTGTAGTCAAGGTTAAGATGGTCAGCAGACATGTTTACGAAGGAGAAAAAGGCTTACTGTCATGAAATATCTTCAACAAAGATGGTTCATAGGTTTTGGTCTGTTAAAAATGTTAATTCAGAGTCAAGCCTTCTGGGACATGCCTGGAATTTCAGTTACTTAGGAGACTGAGACAGGAGGATTGTTAAGTTCAAAGCCAAACTGGGCAGCTTAGAACCTTAGAACCCTTTCTCAGAATTTCAAAAGGGAAAAGGGGGTTGTAGGGGTAACTCGGTGCTGGAGCACCATTACAGTGAGAGAGTATTGTAACATGCGAGAAGCCGTATGTTCAACCCCATGACCAAAGTTTAAGAAGAAGAATGTGCTGGTTCAGAAAGCCGAGGCAGTGCTGTTTGGCTGGTAAGACCTGGTTACTGACTTAGTGTGCTATCCTGCTAGGCTGCACGGTATGGTCAGAGCTGCGGGCGTCTGTGTCCTGGTATACCAGCCTTACAGGACGTGCTTCTTCCTGCCTGGTCAGGACAGTGGAATCCTAGAGTAGCCAAACCAGATACTGTCACTTGGCCTTACTGGGGAAGTACTTTCTCTTATTAATAAAAAAAAACCTTTCACATCTGCTTCTGGCTGCTACACTGTATAAAGAGCTTTCAAAAGCAAAAAACCAATAAAGTGAGATTACCAAAAACACGGAGCTCGCTATTAGGCCAAGGTACAAAATTCTGGTTCTCTATTTGCTGTCTGTGTTATTTTGTGAAGCTATTTAATCTGTAGGTATAGATTCCTTACTAGCAAAGGTGGTGCATACACAGTGCTTAACATGGGCCTCTGTAAGTAGGGCACAGCCATTGATCTCATCAGTATTCACGCTAACAGCATGAGTGCTCTTCCTCGGCAGACAGTAGTACCTAATGTGTGCTCTTCCTGTTTGCATGAAGCAGAGTTCTGTGGCAGTTGTAATGCATTGCGTTCCTCTGAGAGCAGCTGTGTCTTCGTTTGGGGCTAAGTCCTCAGAGCTATCTGTTTTAGGGAAACAAAGAGCTGTGTAGCAGGAGTGATTATGAAAATAGTTTTGGCATCACAGTTCATGCTGTCGTCATGAGAACAAGCAATGTGGTATTTCAGGCTACTTAGGTCAGCAACTTAAACATTTAAGGAGGTTGAGCTCTATTTTCTGCATTGAAAATGATTCCAGCTAGTTTCCAGTCAGTTAAATATCATCATCACAACCTCATCTATGCCCCGTCTATGTTAAGGTATTTCGTGCCAACCACCAGGGGTATTTTTAGCATAAACAAGATAAATAAGCTTCAAAGACATTTTCATTTCGTTGGTTGATCAAAAGTGTTTAGCTCATTCCTTTTCTTTGGCTGGTACCCTGGCTGTCTTATCACCAGTGAATAATTACGGTGCTGCCTCCAGGGGTCACAGAACTGAGTGAAGGGTCCTTGGTTAAGGATAGTGCTATGCCGGTGCAGCTGTTTAACGTTAGGAAGCTAACATTTGGATCAAGTTCCGTGTATACAGAGTATTACTAAGAATGCTAGTGTGCTGCCCTGTGTCTGACAATGGTAGAAACGAAAAGTTGTAGGACCCTGAGAGAGCAGGCTGCTACTGTCCTAAGATCTGTAGCGACAGCTCTCAACGCATGCTTTGTACCTAATGGAAGAAAGACCGCGGGCACTGCATCCGGAGAGCTGGGTTTCCGTCACTTCTACGTTAACGATTGTCTGAGAAGTCAGCCTCTCCGAGCCTCTTTTGACATGTAAAGTGAATACAGGAACATGTGTTGCTCAATTTTTAAGGTTTCATGAAGACTCTTGACTATAAACTAAAAAACAAAAACATGTTTTGTCGTTAATCACAATTTAGTACCGTGGAGAGGCGGGAAGAAATAGAGCCTGGGAGTACTTCCTGTGTTGAATTCCACAGTTGAAGTGGCTTTGCCTGGAGTTTTGGAGAGGGAGGGATTGAGTAGTGGGCAGTCCGTGCGTCAGGTTGACTTGTCTCCTCTTATAGCATATTTGAATGGTCGTTTTAACACTGCGTTGGCAATTTTTACACAAAGAATAACTGGACAATTGTATATTTTCTAAGAAATGTCCTGAGAAATGCAGTATAAAATTTAGAAATATTAAATTCACATTGCAGATTAATTTTTGAGTGTGCGTACATACATGTGAAAACAAATACCGTATGGGGAAACTTTGTATTAAAATCCTCAGTTGCTTAAATCATAGCAGCAAATGGGAAAAGTGTAAGAAAGATAATGGTAAGTTTTATGTGGAATGTAAAATAAATGTAAGTTTTAATTATCTTCTTATTTTCATCTCAGTCTGAATCTAAACTTTATAATGGCTCAGAAAAGGACAGTTCAACTTCAAGTAAGCTCACTAAGAAAGAGTCTCTTAAGGTTAGTTTCTATAATTATTTTAAATTTTTTTAAGTATTTTAATTACATTTCTCCCTTCTCTTTCTCCCCTCTAAGCTAACATATCCCTCCCTGCTCTCCTTAAATTCGTGGCCTCTTCTTTATTAATTGTTATTGCATGCATATATATTCCTAAATATAACCTACTCAGTCCATACGTTGCTTGTATGTGTGTTTCCAAGGCTGACCGTTGGCACTGAATAGCCAGTTGGTGTGTTCTTCACCGAGGAAGACCACGTCTCCTCATCCCAGATTTCCTCAGTAGCATATAGTTCTTTGTGTGGGGCTGGGGCCTTGTGGGATTTCCTTTGGTGTGCCCATTGGTGGTGTCCTCATGTTTAGGTGGTCATGTTGGTGGGACTTTATGGATGTCACTTCTGGTGTCACTAGGAGCCAGTCTTACAGCAAAGTTGGTGATCTGACATTGTGCTCTCCATGTGCTCTTGAAAATGGGCTAATATGAAAAATATATGTGTATCCTCCTAGAGGGAGAGGAGAAGCCTCCCGGAGAATGCAGAGGCAAACACATGCGAAGCAGTCATCTATTTATGCTGCTGTTAGGTCAGCTGATAAGACTTTGATGACTGTGCCAGAACAGTCTGCTTTAGTGGGCCACAGCTCCCCGTAGCACAGGCTCTGGAGTAGGTATGTCTTCCCAGCTTTAACAGAGCAGAGAGAGGCCCTCATTGTATGTGGAACACCCAGTGGACATTTCTGGCATCCACTTAAGTTAGTTTGCTAATTTTCAGGCCAATGGAATGTGTGTGTGTGTGTGTGTGTGTGTGTGTGTGTGTGTGTCTGTTTGACCTGTATCATGTTTTAAATTTTGAGACAGTGAAAGTCCAGATTTCTAACTTCTTTCTTAAGAAATGTGTAGTGTGGCGGCTACCTTCCTGAATGGCATAGAACTTGGAGCTTAAAGAGCACCTGCTCTCTATAGGTCTGCTCCCTGCCCGTCCGTCACCTCCGTCTGTGTGCCATGGCTGGCGCTGTGTGCACTGGCATCAGCCTCTCATAGTAAAGCTGTTTGGAGCACTGGCTGCTCTCCAGAGGACATGGCAGCTAGCAGCCCTCTGTAGGGAGCCGCAGGGAGCCGCTGGCCTCTCATGCTTCCATTGACACTGCCTGTGTGGGATGGACAGACATGCATGCTGATGGAAAAACACCCTCACACAGAATCAAAATAGATAACCACCTCCCAAAATAAAATGGCAATAAGTCTTAGGTGTTAGATGCAATGAACAGTTAAACTTTATTATGTGTATATAATCTCAATTAAATTTATTACTCTTTCTCCATACAAATAACAAAACAGTAATAGAACTATTACTTCATTTTTGCTTTCTTGGGTTATTTCAAAGAAGTAATTTACCTATGAAAGTAGAACATTTAATATTTTGAAAGAGTTGATCTTGTAGTTTCTTAGTTTCTGTCTGGGTTTTAGTAAGAAAAGGGGCACAACTTCCATCTGGGAGAAATTGCACCATTGCTCGTAATAACCAGAAGCTAGTACTTCTACCAGTAAGACTTCTACCAGTAAGAGTATGCGTTGGGATGCAGCCTGGTTATTCCCAGCATGGCTTTGGAAGCCAGTCCGAATCTGGGTCCTGTTTCACACTTTGCTATCCGTGTTACTCAGGCACGTTACTGTCTCTGCCTCAGTGTTCTTGAATGTAAAACAAAGCTGATAATAATTCTACCTGAAAAGCTTATTGTGCTGATTAAATGAAGTAATGTTATTGGTTTGAGTTTAGAATAATAACAATTCACTGATGCACTCAGTGCTAACACTGGCATATTTTATTCATGCCAGGAATCTCGTGGCACAGTTAAAAGAACATGACAGACATAGAAACTCTGAAAAGGGGGAGCAGATTTTTGTGTTAAAAACACAGAAACTATGCATTTCTATAGATTGTGTGCATCTGAAAGCATAGTAGTGATTTAAAGGGGTACAGAGGCCTGGAGTTGTCATGGAAACCAGATTATAACCTGCTTGTCAAAAACTCCTGTCTAGTTTTTTATCTGAAAATGCTGGAACGGTCAGAAATTGTTTCGTGTCATGTTAGGTACAAAAGAAAAATTACCGCGAAGAGAAAAAGAGAGCCACAAAGGAGCTCCTGAGCACCATCACAGACCCCTCCGTCATCGTCATGGCCGACTGGCTGAAGGTAGGCGGGGCTCCGGACTGCACTGGGCGTGCTCCTAGGGCGGAGAAGGCGTGAGGCAAAACAGTAGATGCTTAGAACTTCTTTATGTTCTACATGCTAGTCTCCACAAGAAGGAACTCAAATAGCATCACAACAGCAGTTCTCTTATTTGATTTGAGTAAAACCATGTTGTTTAGTATAACCCATTATAAAAATATTTTATTACTCTATTTATCATTTGGTATTATTGCAGATTGGAATTTGTATTATTAAATAAAGACAAGTTGATTTAAAAGTTGTACCTGAGCCAGGTAGTGGTGGTCCATGCCTTTAATCTCAGCCCTTGGGAGGCAAAAGCCAGAATCTGAATTAAAGGGTAGCTTGGTCTACAGAGTGAGAAACCCTGTCTTGAAAAACAAAAAACAAATTAAAAATGGTTTTGCTGGAAAAGCGCTGTGCCGTGAGTGCAGGTCTGCACTGCTGTCATGTTGCCCCCTGTCCCCCTCACTCAGTCCTCCCCACCCTCACTGACGGACAGCTGCAGAAACCTTTACTCCTGACTGAATGTAAATGAGGCAGCACTGCTGCTGAGCGGTCCCTAGAGACACTAGAGACACGTCTCCTTACAGTGAGTCTTCATCCTGGATGCACACAGTTCAAATACCACAAGGGGCCTCTTCAGTTCTGCGCTGAAAACAAATCCCAGCTTACTTTATTTATTCTTGAGAGCATCGTAGGTCTAGATCCTACTTGTTTCTTTTCCAGAGTCAAACTTATCCTTTGCAAGTCCTCAGACAGCCTCAGGATGGATGGATGGGCTGTACCTCCTTCCCCACCCACTGTTGTTTTGAAACAAGGCATGCTGTGCAGCGCGGACTGGCCTTGGGCACGTGGCCATCCTCTGGCCTCAGCATCTCACATGCTGAGATTATATAGGTGGACACCACCACACGGCACTGAGGCTGCCTTAAACCATACCTTCATTCCTCACAGCTCACCCTCTTTTTTTATTGTTACATCTCCAAGAGCAAGAATCAGAGTAACTGTCTTTTCTTTGATTCTCTTGATTTACCATCTTATTTATATATAGAGATCTGTGTGCGCGCCTTTGCTTGACTATTTCGCTCTTTTTTTTTGTTTTGTTTTGTTTTTGTTTTTTTGTTTGTTTGTTTGTTTTTCAAGACAGGGTTTCTCTGTGTAGTCCTGGCTGCCCTGGAACTCACTCTGTAGACCAGGCTGGCCTCGAACTCAGAAATCCGCCTGCCTCTGCCTCCCAAGTGCTGGGATTAAAGGCGTGCGCCACCACCACCCAGCCTATTTTTCTCTTTTTATTCCTGGCTTCAGAGTCTCCCATTCTCTCTATATCTTGGATTACTAGGGTTCTGCCCACATTGCTCCTTAAGGAGTCATACAGTCATTTGCCCCATGTTTATGTACATTTAAAATTCACTTACATTTAATGAGTAAGCGTAAAGAAATTCCTAGTGTAATTTGAATACAATATTGGTAATCTCTTCAGCATTGTTAAGCCAGTGAATTGTCTAGCAACAATATTTTAATGAGTGCAGGCAAAGGAAGTGATAGAAATAACTTGATAAAACTATTGACAGCAATAGAGCTTAAGGTGAGGGATATTTCATAAAAAATAGGTAATGTGCCTACATTTATAGACTTTATAGACGTCCTCCTAGACATTTATGTAGCCCATACATAAGGAATGACCGGAAACAGTTATCTAAGAAAGGCACATTTTAAGACCTAGGTAGAGATTCTTCCTTCTTCATGTTGTTTACCAAATATTTAGAAGTCTTGGATGTACTAAAAAGCATTCAGAAAAGCAAAGTTTAAAAAGATAGAATAATCATTTATTCACAAAAATTGAAGTTTTAACAACTGTTACAAAAAGAATAATTTAACTAATAATGGAAGTTTATTTTAATGACCCTTGAGTGGTCAAGATGGTTAGGGATTCTACTTAATGTATTTGAAACTTTGGTCTACTGTTCCACAAAAACCCAGGCTTCTTAGAGTCAGGAGCCATGACAGCTCAACATTTGTCTGCAGTGCATTGCCATGAAGTAGCCTTTGACTAAAGACGTATTCAGTGTAAATATATATGCAATATACCTTTAGATGAAAACATCTTGATAGCCATTATCCAGTCTAATATTCTGTAGTCGAGAAAGAGAAACAGATATCAGTATTTAAAATAAACTTATCTTTTTGTAGATTCGTGGTACCCTAAAGAGCTGGACCAAGCTGTGGTGTGTGTTGAAACCTGGGGTGCTTCTGATCTATAAAACACAAAAAAATGGTCAGTGGGTTGGAACAGTACTTCTGAATGCTTGTGAGATCATTGAACGTCCATCAAAAAAGGATGGCTTTTGTTTCAAGCTTTTCCACCCCTTGGAGCAGTCCATCTGGGCAGTGAAGGTATGTGAGTGCTTGCGGAGGTAAAGGTAGAGGGACCGTACAGAGAGGTACGGTAAGTCTCGGAGACCTTGTGACATGGCCAGGACTCACAGTGTTGTTTCTGTCCTCCACAGTTTTTAATTTTCCTTCTGTCTCTATATATGATTGAATGTGTACCAAAAAGCCTTTCTCTTGCCTTTAAGACCTAAAACAATTTTTTCTGAAAAATTTCCTCAATCTTATTTTTCTCTTTTGTCATTGAAGATTAAATTTATATTTTTTATTAATTGTGGTTCCTCATTCTTCTTTGTAATGTTATATAACATTGATTGCATCTTTGTGCAATTTCATCAGAGTGGTTGTCTAAAACAGAGACTAGCACTTTCTGTGGCCTTCGCTGTAATGATGGGGATGAGTGTTGGAATGTGTGGAACAGAAGCTATCCTGATTGCTCTTTCTGTAAAGATAGAGCACTAATATTTTATATCTAAAAGTACCAGTATGGTCCCTAAATGCTATAAAAGCAGAAATAAACAGGAAAACAGAATGCTTGCTGATTCATGATCAAGGAATTCTCTAAACCACAGATGATCTTGTTGACATTAACCAGATCAACAAGCTTAAGCTCTCACAGTGGGCTCATTGCTTTAGTCAAGGAGGGTTAAGTTGTTCACCTCGAATAAAGGACTAACTACATACCAGGCAATAGTGATGTGTCTAGGAAAAGAGGTGGGCTTTGGAATCACAGTAGTCTAGATTCATTGAGGAATAAATTTAGGATTACAGAGTTATTTTGTTTTAGAATTAATTTTTTTTACTAGCTAGTTATAACTAAATGTCCACCCACCTAATTTATACTTCTAGAAGCATCATATCTCTCACCTAGTAAGGCCTACAGGATAAAAATTCTTGCTAACATGAAAATTGTATTAGTATGGTGAATTATAGATTTTCTCACTATATGAGCAACCTATGTGGATGGGACAGAGAGCGTACCCCACAGAGGGATTTTGGATGGAGTTTGTTTCCTCTCACCCTTCTGTGAAGGATACAGTTTCTCCTGACACACACAAAAGATTGAGTCCTAAGGTGATCACTTTAGTAGTTTTTCTAGTAAATGACAAGATTACAGTCTAAGTAGTCTGATTCTAAGTCCTAGTGTAGTAACTTAGTTCTAGAGACTCCCCCACACCTGAATTTAGCCTTGGTGTGGTACTAATTACTTACCAGTGTTCCGTGTGTGTGTGTGTGTGTGTGTGTGTGTGTGTGTGTGTGTGTTTAAATAACCACAGTTATGAAGCAATTTTCTGTCTTGGCTTGTAAAAAGTCAAGTTTTTTTGCGATCAGTATTTAAAACAAATAGTAATTAATTATAAAGTATATATAATTGATTTCTTTTTATCTAGTGAATTTTAACTATATTTCCAGTAACTTTAAAAACTTTTAGGAATACAATATTTCTCATGCAGTAAAACCTGTAAGATAGAAATTGTGTTAAAAATTGTGATAGTATGTTAGACATTAGATTTTCTTTAATATATGAGCAATATGTACAGATAATATTTAAGTGATAAATGCTATTATTTGTCGAGTTTTCTATTATGGAGGGATATTTGTTGGGAAAGACTTTAATACTGAACATTAGCATTCCTAAGGAAGTAATTAAAGCTTGTTTGTTTTTAAAGAATTACTTGAGTGTAATAAATGCATATCTGACAAGAATAATGCTGACTCTTTTCCGTTGCTCTGTGACATGCCCGCCTGTTTCCTCCGAAGGGTCCGAAGGGAGAAGCAGTTGGGTCCATAACTCAGCCTTTGCCGAGCAGCTACCTGATTATCCGCGCTGCCTCCGAGTCCGATGGTAAGCACTTTCCGATGGCTCGGCTCTCTGCTTTAAGGGATCATTTTGTGTATTGCTTTGTGCTAACCTTGGAGGAAATCATGTGTTCATGGGGCAGTTGAAGCAGAATCCTGTAATCATAAACTGTGTAGACCACTAAGCACATCCCCAGCCTTGCAGGCAAGAACTCTGATAGAAGGACTCAGGTTTCCTTTCCCTCTCCACTGACACATTAATGCTTTGGGGACTTGATAGTAATTCTTTGTAGTAATTCATTATACATTATCATTTTAAGAGAGATATGCAACCTATAAGCTATCTTTTACTTTTAAGTTAACATTTGTGGAACAAGTAACACTGGTTTGTTTTTATTTTATATAAGAAAGCAAAATACAAACAACTTGTACACACATCATGCACACACCCTCTGTAGCTAGACCCATAACTCATTTGGCAAACAATACAGAGACCAGACCACCCCACACACATATGCAATATAACCACAAGCTTTCTGCCCGACAGTGGGTTTGTTCCTTACTGTCAAACCGTATGGTCTAGATTAGCTCGTTGTCAGGAGTCAGCGCCAGTGCTGGTGTTACTGCGTGAGCTCATGGCGAAGGTCACGGAAAGAAGGTCCGTGACTGAACAGTGAAAGCTGGCAACACTCCCCTCCAAGGAGGTAGAATGGATGCTCCACTGGGGCAGACCTGCAGACAACAGTGAAACAGTAGTCCAGTCAGTAGAAACATGTTCTCTTCGCTGTGTTTCATGTACCTTGTGTGATACTTAAGAGCTTCATGTTAACACTCTAAGGTTTCAGAGATAGTTTGTTTTAGATTGGATATGCTTACATAGCACATGTTGTCTTCCACTTATTGTGATCTTAAAATCCTTGTCATTCAAAAAGCATTTATATATAAATCAAAAGATTGCATTAAAATCCTAGCAGACTTTCACCTTTCAATTGTCTCCAGTGCTTGCTTGTCAAAGAAACCGTGTGTTTAAAGCTGAGGGCTGAGTGAGATAGTTGAACCTGGCTTCTCTCATGCTCTGGCTTCTAATCCGTGCTTTAGGAAGGTGCTGGATGGATGCTTTGGAGCTGGCTTTGAAGTGTTCTAGTCTTCTTAAGCGTACCATGATCAGGGAGGGGAAGGAGCATGACCTGAGCATCTCGTCGGACAGCACGCATGTGACTCTGTACGGCCTGCTGCGTGCTAACAATCTCCACAGTGGGGACAACTTCCAGTGAGTAGTGCTTGCTGCTAATTTGATAAAGTTTTGAGACCATCCTGCTCCTTAAATTGGTTATCATTTCTACCAACTTAGTAATGTGTTTAGTATTGAAATTTGTGTGCCTTATTAGTTCATTCTCTATAAATCAGGCATAGGGCTTTATTTTCTTTATTCTAGCCTGTGTCATTTTTCTTTTTTCCAGGTACAAGTGAGCTGAGTGTCTCCTTTGTATTTGTGCATGATGTACCTTCCATTAAGAATGATTTCTACTTCTGTTAGAATCCCATTTCAAGCTCAGTTTGAACGTTGTATCCCATGTGAAGCTGTCTTGCATCAAAACAATGAGATCCCTCTTCCCTTCTACTGTTCTGGTCTTAGCATGTTTTGTAATGGCACTGGGTTTTGCCTGCCACTTGTGAAGCATTGGGGGGGGGGATTTGTTTGTTTGCTTTAAGTATGTATGGGTGTAGTTTGCCTGTTTGCATGCATGTCTGTGCTCCATATTTCCACAGTGCCTTCAGAGGCTAAAAGTGGGTGTCAGGCCCCTGGGACAGGAGTTACATATGGTTTGGGTGCTGGGAATTGAACCGGGTCATCTCGAAGATCAGCCAGTTCTCTTAACCACTGAGCCTGTCTAGGCCTTATGGAAGCATTTTGAGTGGTAAATTTATCTGGCTTGTGGTTTTGCCTCTTGAAGTATTCACTGTGGCTAATACTAACAGTATTTCTCTGGCAAACTGTGGTGTAGTGCACAGATCTTTTTCAGGTGCTGCCTCTTTTTGTTGCTTTACAGAAAACAACACCTTCCGTCCTCTTACCATTTAAAGCTTTATTTGGGGGCTACAGATTTATTCCCTTAAACTGAAAGTGTTATTTCCATTGTTCCCTGAAATTTACCCCTGCCAATTAAGCCTACCAGATAGATGTTAAATATAGCTCAAAGCGTGTTTCCATCCTAGTCTTAGCAGTTATTTTGGGTTACTTTGGAGCTCTTCACAGTGGGAAGTCAGACTCCACTGACTGAGAACCTGATGATCTTGACTTAGTGTTTTTTTCTTCATACCAGACATGGCAGTGGCCCTGCTTCCAGGAACATGGCTGTGAGACAGGAGGTGGGCAGGTGTAGCGAGCGTAGTCTGCAGTTCCTTGTGAATATTTTAGTGCCAAGAGTAGAGAGGCAAGAGCTTTGTTAGTCATCGCTCCCCATCCATCGCAGGCTTCTGTTGATTGTCTCTGGGCCTTTGTTCACTCGTGGGTAAGAGCAGCAGAAGACCCTGCCATGATGGTTTCAGATTAAATAAGCTAAATCGAGCACTTAGAGCTGTGTGCAGCCCATAGTAACTGCCGCGCTACTCTCGGCTCTGAATTTGTCTTCTTAGCCTTTGCTCTTCCTTGTGATTATCCACTAAGGTTGAATGACAGTGAGATTGAAAGACAGCACTTTAAGGACCAAGATATGTACTCTGATAAGTCTGACAAGGAGAACGATCAGGAGCACGATGAGTCTGACACCGAGGTCCTGGGGAAGAGCGAGGAGAGCGACACGGATACGTCCGAAAGGCAAGACGACTCGTACATCGACCCTGAGCCCGTGGAGCCGCTGAAGGAGACCACCTACACGGAGCAGAGCCATGAAGAGCTGGGGGAGGTGAGTGCCGGCGTCAGGCTCACTCACTGGCCCTGGGGCGGTCCTACACACAGGTAGAGGTATCACTTGCTTGGCCTGTTGTTTTCCCCAGAGAGTATTTATGTGTCACATGCCTTTTCAAAGGTGTATTTTGAAATTTATTTGCATTTATCAGCAAGCCAAAGGACATACCTGAATGCCAGTGTGGTCTTATGGTTTACGTTTTCAGCTTTGTTTTTGAAATAGGGCACTGCTTAATGTCATTGCCAGCTATAAAGTCAATTGCAAATAAGCGTAAAGCCACAACTTGTTTGTTATTACCAGTGCATAGAAGTCAGTGTATGTAGGGCAGTGAACTACAAAGCTGGGTACAGTGGCACCGTTCTGTAATCTCAGCACTGAGAATGAGGCAGAAGGCTGCAGGTTTAAAGGCAGCCCAGGCTACATAGCAAGGGCAACCTGGGCTAGCTGGCAAGCCTTGTTTCAATAGAAAAATAGATTTAACTGAACAAATAAAGTAATGCTTCAGCTCTTTCATGCGTGCTGTTATTTTGATACTTCTTGCAGCCCTGCGTTTACTTTTATAGACTGTTTTATGACCTGTGGCTTTTGCGCAGTTCCATAATGTCAGCAGGGCAGTAGCAGAGAGCCGGAGAGCCGGAGAGCCGTGCTTCCCTTCACTGTCTGTGTCTGTTGACTGTTCAAGGCAGGTGAGGCTTCTCAGACGGAAACTGTGTCTGAAGAGAACAAAAGCCTTATCTGGACCCTGCTCAAGCAAGTCCGTCCCGGCATGGATCTGTCCAGGGTGGTTCTGCCGACGTTTATTTTGGAGCCCCGTTCTTTCCTGGATAAACTTTCAGATTATTACTACCACGCAGACTTCCTGTCTGAGTAAGTAGAGTCTTCTGGAAACAGAAAATCCCTGTGTGGCATTAGACTATCACAAGAAAGTAACAAAAAGCCGGGCACAGTGGCACGCAATTGTAAACACAGCAGCAGCAGGGAGGTGGGAAGGTGATTCCTGGGCTCAGTAAGGCCAGTGAGAGACCCTGTCCCAGCAGCCCAGTGGGGACACTTGAAGAGTGGCACCTGAGCGCGTCCTTGGGGACGGCAGCTCTGTGCTCAGCCGTCCGTGTCTCACTGCCCGCACCTGAGCCTCGTGGCACCGTTGGACTGTGTGTGTTGTCAGTTACTTAGTGATCCATTGCCGTAGGGATATCGAAGGCACCGTCAGCTTTATCATCGTAAGAGATTATTGGTTTGTTATGGGAAAACTGCACAGTACATAGTAGCTAAAAGAATGAATTCTCCTGAAATGAAAAGAGCCAGGCATTAGTACACATTTGTGATCCTAGCTCTTAAGAGGCAATTGCTGTGAGCCTGAAGCCAGTCAGGGTTGCATAGCAGGAATGATTTATCCCCCATCCCCCCAAAAAAGAATTCCTGACTGACTTAACCTCTACAAAAGATCCACCAGAGTAAGTAGGTTCACTTTGAAGAAATCAAACAGAATTGATGCAGTGTGCACTTGTTGCTGATGCTGCAATAACTAGGCTTCTTTATTGCTTTGGCTCTTGAACTATGTAATTGTAAGATTTTAAATAAAATTCCTAATAAGAATTTTAAAACTAGGAGAACTATCAGTGCGTTGTTACTAAAGAAAAACTCAACAGTTTCGTTTGTTAGCAAACGAAGATCTAGATTCTGTCACCTTGCGGTGTATCTTCAAAAGTCAAACTCCACTGTAGGACGCACCTGTGACGGGAGTACCTTCTCATCAATAAGGCCTAATGAATAGGTACATTAGCAGCAAAAATGAAAAGCACTTGTCTATAACAGGCAGACTCACTACTTTGTAGCAGTTACAATAGTCAATTGGTCACTGGAGAGGGAAGCTGAGTCATGGTTCCTCCAGACTTCCTCTCTACAGAGTAGATGGTGCGCTGGTCTTTGTTCAGGAGGAAAGGCAGGCTGGTTACATACACACGAAGGGTGCAGTGTGATGACTGAGGAAACTGTTGACAAATTATCTTAACTCTCTTTCACACTTGTAACATGGAAACATCAGCTCCGTAGCAGGGATGGTATCACACAGTCCTTGATCTGAAAGGCTTCCAGCAGTCCCTGTTCTCCCCTCTGTGTACCTCTAAGCTCTTCCACCAGCTGTTCAGATTGCATGCGACCAAGTGAGCAGTGGTGGAGGCCCTTCTCTGACAGGTGGGGCTGGAAGCCATCCATCCACCCTTGGACTGGGCGTCATAGCATAAGTCTCAAAAACCATGAGAGAACGGGTTGTGGGGGCTGGTACTTGTTTTGGGTTGATGGTCCCTGAGAGAATCCTGATCTTGTGGAGGCATGGTATAGATGGCCTGAAACGGAAGCGGAGAGATTACATCTCCAGCCCATTTTAAAAGCAGAAAGTATTTATTTTCTAATCACAGTTAACCACAGAAGGCCTAGTTAATCCTGGGTTCTACAGGATCCCATTTTGGAAACTTTGGTTTGGAATTTCCAAAAGTACTTTCTGCAGTGCCCTGGGTAGTACATCAGAGAATCAGGAAAAACTGGGATAAGGTGAACAGATTTTTTAAAAGAGATTTTTTTAAATTATGTGTTATATTTGTTGTAGCAGGTAGGAGGGGCTGGGCAGAGGTCTGTGCACATGAATGCAGGTACCTACAGAGGCCAGAAGAGGGCTTGGGTGTTTGGAGTTGAAGTTTCAGGCAGTTGTGAGCCACTGGGCAAGGCTGCTAGGGAAGGACCTTGTCCTGCTAGAGGAGTAAGCAGCTTAAGTCTGAGCTATCTCTGCAGCACATGATTGTTTTACCATGTATTTGAACATGAATTAGGTAGTCATAGAACATATGAAAGAACTTGTGATTGCATTAAATGATTATATTTACCATTTTTGTTTTTTAGAGCGGCTCTGGAAGAAAATCCATATTTCCGTTTGAAGAAAGTCGTGAAATGGTATTTGTCGGGATTTTATAAGAAGCCAAAGGTAATGCCTATATTTTGCTGCTTTTTCCTCTCTTTAAGCGAATTTACATTTCTATATAGTGTGGGCATGCAGTATCATGGTGTACATGTGGAGGTAGGTCAGTTCTCTCTTTACGTCATGTGAGTCTTGCAGATCCAGCAAGTCAGCAGAGTTGGAGGCAAGTGCCTTCCCCGCTGCGGCATCGCCCTGCCCTCCGGGGCTGCTGAAGCCCGCACAGAAAGTGTCTGAGGGCAGAGCATGGTGTCTACCCATTGCGATAGACTGGCAGGTGCTAGTGTGGCAGCTGGAGCTGGAGCTGGAGCAGCCTCCTGTTGTCCATTCTGTCTGTTCTTTACAGTCAGAAAGCAAGAGTAAGGCATGTGTGTGAAGGCGCGGTGGGGGGAAAGATTGTGACGCTAAATAAAATGCTTTAACTGCAACGATGACACAGCTGTTCGAGGACAGGTGCCAGCAGCAAAACCGTCACCACATCCACAGAGAAGTGTAGTTTTAATGCAGTGATTTCACACTCCTTCAGTTAGGAGAGTGTGTACATTTACATTGTGCTGGTCAAGCAGTGAGAACTAATACACAGTAGAATTTCATGGAAAGAACGTCAAAACAGAAATTCAAAATTTTAGTTTTTATTTCTAAGAATATTATGAACTCTATGTATGAACCTGGACAAATCAAATTTTAGATCTATCCGAAAGCTGGAGATGTTGGCATACAAATACTGACTTTCCAATACTGGGGAAGACCGAAATGGCAGCTTTACATTCAAAGACACTGGCCTCCATGGTCATTGCAGCACTCTCCGCAGTGACCAAAACACACACCAGGCTCGGCCTGCAGCAGAGGGGTGGACAGATGTCGGGTCAGTCAGTCTGCAGCTTTTTTTAAGGCAACCACTGCTCTCTTAAGGCGTCTTACAAGAATGTCCTGCATCTCACAGAGTCGCTTTCTTACTTTTAAATTTTATTTATTATTGGTTGAGATTTTCACACATGTGTAATCTTATAATTTGTTCATTTCTATCCCCATTACCCTCTTTCTTCTCTATATATTCTTGAGGTTTGGTTGTTTTTTTTTTTTAAGTTTTTATGTATGATCTTAGGATTGTTTAATAGCAGTTACCATGAAATTGCAAAGTTTGTATTTAGACTAAATCCTGATTGAAGTTGTATTTTTATTTCATGTACTTTTTATTTACTGTGAAACTTTATAAGATGGTCTTTTCGACAAGACAATTTAACTTTAAACCTGTATTTGTACATTTTAAAAGTGATTTTTTGTTTTGTTTTGTTTAAAACCAGGGTCTGAAGAAACCATATAATCCTATACTGGGTGAGACTTTCCGGTGTTTGTGGATTCATCCCAGAACAAACAGCAAAACTTTCTATATTGCTGAACAGGTATGAGAAGTGCGTGTTCCCAGAAGGATCTGGAAGGGCTGGGCCTTTTTCTGAGACATGCTAACTTGGTAGTCACTGTTATTTAGCTTATTGTTGGGTGCGGTTTGCTCAGCATTGAACATTCTAGTACTGGACACTACTGAACGCCACACTGCAGTACTGTCATTGTTCGGCTCTCCTGGGCCATGCCAGTCAAGCTGTCCACCAGTTTGTAATTCTCCTGACGTTTGACTGGGCTGAACATGTGGTCGCCATGATCCTCCTATGGCTTTGGAGAAGAGTTTAGTTCCTCGTTATGCGGTGCTTCCCTACCATGTTGACAGCACTCAGGGCTTCGTGCACCTGTTGCTGGGGTGGGGGCAGGGTTATAAGTGCTCCTAACTCCCCCCCCACTCCCCCACTCCCTCACCCCCCTACCCCATCCCCCCACCCCCCACCCCCAGAAGCCATTACAGTCTCAAGTTAGAAATACTATAATGCTATGCCATCATTTCCACCGGAACTTGAACTGTTTTTGTTTGTTTGTTTGTTTGTTTTGTTTTTTGCCTTGTGGTATGAATACCAGGGGTACATTTCCATAGAGACAGAAATCTGCTCACTGTAGTGAGTGATACTCATTCTGTAATCTCACTGTAGTGAGTGATACTCATTCTGTAATCTGCTCACTGCAGTGAGTGATACTCATTCTGTAATCTCACTGTAGTGAGTGATACTCATTCTGTTAACAACTGTTCTTCCCACTCAGGCTCAGACCTGAACTTTGGATCCTGGCACACTAGCAAGCTCTGTTAAGTGTTGTGCCTCTCCCTGTGCTCTCTAGGTGTCCCATCACCCACCGATATCTGCCTTCTATGTCAGTAACCGAAAAGACGGATTTTGCCTAAGCGGGAGCATCCTGGCCAAGTCCAAGTTCTACGGTGAGTGGTCCCTGGCCCTAAACTGTGCTTCTCCAAAATGGAGTGTCTTCTGGTATGTTCTCATTTGTAAATAAATTAGGGTTTTTTGTCATTTTTGGCAAGGGATTCATGTCTTTTAAGCACCATCTTTAACTGAATCCCTTTTAGTTCTTCTAAAGGCACATTTTATCTAACTTTAGCACATGCATGTAAAGTACCACTTCCCGAGTGCCTGCCACACCCTTCTCATGCATTGTGAGGTTATTTGCCTTTATCTTATCGCTTTGCTTGGTTTTGTTTCAGTGTACCTGAGGGAACTGCACTTTCACTCCCATCTTTGAGTATAGAGAGAATCCAGGTTGACCCTGGGTCATTCAGTAATGGTATTTAACTTTGGGCTAATAACGTACTATTGAAAATGCTTGTGAGTACAGAAAGGACTGTAGAAAAATATAATAGGAAGCCTTAATGCAATGCCTTTAATAATTCAAAGAAGACATAGTTACAAATTATAGGTGGTAGAATATTATCTTTAAATGCTATTATTTGGCTTCCTAATTTTAAAGATATTTAAAAACTCAGAGAATTAAATTTAAGGATTTTAAACCTGAGTGAAAACAAACAGAAAATTGAAATAGAAAATCTAAAATATGTAAACAGAAATCTAAATTTTAATTATGTGAGTGGTCAGAGTCAGAAGTGAGTCTGTGAGAGGAGACCTAGAGTATAGCAGCTTCTGTGGGGAGCACCTCGGCACGTCCGGTGAGTTTTTCAGCACCTCCTTCCCCACACCAATTTTGCTTTTTGACTTGAGTTGGGATTTTTCCTTCAGAAGTCCCACACACTTTCTATTGCGATCGCCCCTCTCGGGCTTCAGTCTCTCTCTCACACACACACACACACACACCCAGCCACACTGTAAGTGGTTTGATGAGTCCTTGTCCCACCATGGAGACATCCCTTACCGAGCACATTGCACTGTTTGTATTCTGGTATTGTTTCTGCATTTTGCTTTCTTTTTCTTATGTTTTAATACAACTTATATGTACCAGGGCTGGCTCTTTGTAATTTGAAAGAATCCACATGTCACGAGGGTACTATATGGTTTTTAATCATTTTTTTCCTTTGAGTACAGACATCTGAGGAGACTATGTATATATAACTTAAGAAATAGCTTATTAAGCAAATAGAACGTGGTATCCCTCATGTTGGACTCTAGAAAAGTTGATCTAGAGACAGTAGAAATGGTAGCTACCAGAGGCTGGGCTGGTTGGGAACCAGGAGAAGGCCATGACTGTGCATACATCCAACAGCACTCCTGTAGACGTTTCATAGCTGTAGAGTACTGGTTTTCAATTTTAAAAATGAATGCTTAATACAGTAGCATAGACAAATCTAAAAAATGTGTGCTAGCTAAAATAAGCCAAATATAAACTATATATTTTATAATGCTTGCAAGAATTGGTAATAATAGAATGACAGGAAACAGATCAGTGTTTCCCCAGATAATAGGGACATTTTAGGATAGTGGGTTCCACGGGGAGGTAGGTGGGAAGGTGCATACATAAGCAGGCAGATAAATAGACACCACGTGACCAGGGGATCAAACCCTAACCTTGAGCATGGCAGACAAGGGCAGAGCTGCATTCCCAGCCCCTAGTCATTTAAGACCTTTTTGTGTGGTTCAGGCCGAGGCTGGAGCCCAGTCCTCCTGTGTCTACCTCCAGATGTTGACGCAGGTACGTGCTGCCAAGCCAGACTCCTCTGTGCAGTACCATATACTATCATACTTAATGCTTAAAATAGGCCGGCCATTGTATGTTAATTATATCCCATTAAAGATCCAGATGTTAAAGAAAGAAAAAACATGAGACCCACGCTAGAGGAAATCACTATGGCATTTATTCCCTTGAATTTTGCATATTTTAAATAAAGCATTTAAATAATTACTGAATCAATTATAAATATTTAAATTTTAGACTTAATCTATATTGGGTCTTAGTCTTGATGGGATTTTTTTTTTTTTATTTTAACAACAAATACTTAAGTATGCCTTTTGGAAATACTCATTTTAGCCAAGCAGTGGGGACACATGCATTTATTCCCAGCACTTGGGAGGCAGAGGTGGATCTCTCAGTTTGAGACTGTCCTGATCTACAAAATCAGTTCTAGGACAGCCAGGGTTACACAAAGAATCCCTACCTCAAAGAACAAAACAAAAACAAAAATAAAGAAGAAAAAAAGAAAAATCAAATATTTTTTATAAGATTGAGGCTATGAATCAAGAAATGTTTTAGGTAGAAGGTGCTGAATACATGCTTCGGCACATGTAATGAGATTAAGATCTGTAAATGTTTGTGCTGCAGGGATGTAGTGGAAGTCATAGATAGACTTTGTGTTGAATTGCTTGGATTTATTTTGTGAAGTCTAATAACACTTTTTTTTTATTTATTTATTTATTTATTTATTTTTAGGAAACTCCTTATCTGCGATACTGGAGGGAGAGGCCCGGTTAACGTTCTTGAACAGAGGTGAAGATTATGTCATGACGATGCCCTATGCTCACTGTAAAGGTAACGATTTCCACTCTAGAGCAGGTGTTTCCTAGAACTTTTTGTAAGTAAATGTATGTGGCTGGAATTTGTTATGTTTGAGAAAACTGAGAAGTATATTTATTTGAAAACTTCGGCTCATTGCTATGAGAGCGTATTGCTGTTGCTGACCACCTCAGTGATGTAGTCATTCACACAGAACCACCTTTTTGTGATGCATGCCTTAAGAAATTGATTTATAATAATGCATTTATCTCCTGCGAAAGTTTTGAAATTAAATGGAGTTACCTACTCAGAGTCCTTAGAAGTCACTTTCTGTGCTCTTGCACTAACGTCCTTATACAGTTTAATCTGCCAGTGTTCCGGGTAGCAAGGCCTTCAAAGGACTCCTTCGCTCTGTTTCATGGTTTCTGAGTCAGCCTCGCTGCGTAGCTCAGGCTGCCCTTCAAGTCAGGATGCTCCTGCCTCAGACTCCCTGGTGTTGAGATCACTAACTGGTGCTGCAATGGCTAGTTTACATTTGGCAAAAGGTCAGATAATGCTCAGAGCTTTGCATAGCGTTCTTAAAATAGGAGTGAAATAAAATTATCTAAAAATTTTTAATAAGAAGAATTTGTATTTTTAAGTTTTATATCATTACATCAATGCCCAACCAGCAATGGAAGTGTTCTTTTTCCTCCCACAGCAGTGTATTGCTTAGAAAATAATAAGATTAAAGCATAGAGGTAAAGTGATTTATGAAAGAAGATAACATATGTGTTTTCTGTGTGCCCAAGTTTCATTAATCCCCATCAAAATCCCAAATCAATTCTTCATAGATCTAGAACAAGCAATTCTCAATTAGAGTAACAAAAAACCCAGGATAGCTAAAACTATTCTCAACAATAAAAGGACTTCTGGGGGAATCAATATCCCCGACTTCAAGCAGTACTACAGAGCAATTGTGTTAAAAACTGCATGGTATTGGTACAGCGACAGGCAAGTAGATCAATGGAATAGAATTGAAGATCCAGAAATGAACCCACAGAGTTCACTTGATCTTTGATAAAGGAGCTACAACCATCCAGTGGAAAAAAGATAGCCTTTTCAACAAATGGTGCTGGTTCAACTGGAGGTCAACATGCAGAAGAATGCGAATTGACCCACTCTTATCTCCTTGTACTAAGATCAACTCCAAGTGGATCCAGGACCTCCACATAAAACCAGACACACTGAAACTATTAGAAAAGAAACTGGGGAAGACCCTGGAGGTCATTAATTATATTATAAAAAGGGAGTTCCATGACCAAATAAGTACGAGAATCAACATGTCATTGTCTGCTTCTTCTCAGAAGTTATATTGTCCATTTGCTACCAAAGGCCACCTCAGCTGCCTAGTTCTATAAAACATGCGCTTGAACAAACCTGTTCAACTTTCTGTAACTTATATGGTTTGGAATATAGAACTTATTTTTGTGGTTGTGTTTTTTGCTTATCTGAATTGGTTCTTGTTATTTGTAGCAATTTTATTCTATAAGTAACAACAAAAATGGAATCAACATATATTGAACCATTGTTTCTAGAGAAAGTAATGAGTTTACATTGTTTGAAGTCTCTTATCACAGTATTTCCAGTGAGCATATAACCTTGTATTATGTGTGCTTGTATTTAGAGGCATTTTATTCAATGTTCCTTACATTACTGATTCATTCACACACACACACACACACACACACACACACACACACACACTGTACACTGTACGTGTGTGGCTAACACTTTAACTCAACTGAATGTAGCATTAGCAAGTATTCCTCTCTAAGGGTCACCATAACCTTGTACTCCAGAACACTATAGCCCAGTATTTCAGCATTGCACTGAATCAGTTTTCAACAGCAAAATCATAAACAAACAAAAAAGTACGAAAGTGCAAAACACATGACGAAAATATTTTGAGAAGAAGGACTTTCGTTTTGCAGTATGGGCATTGCAGCAACACAGTGGGCCAGTGCTGCCTCCGCGGCCGCCTACTCCCACATGTGTCCGTCACTCCCCACAAGCTCAGAGGCACTGGTTTGAGGAGTGCCCATGCTCTAAAGTGTTTATTATTCTTACTGTGTGTATGTGGAGGGTCCCAGCGATACATCTCAGCCTACAGCTTGGCAGCAGCTGCTTTCCCGTGCTGTCCCATGAGCCGCCTCTGTGCTTTCCATAGTCTGTAAAACTGCCAAGTAAACATAATGTGAATACACGTTTTAATGCTCTAAAACAGGCTTTATGTCTGTATTACAATTTTTATTGTGTGAGATAGAATGCCCTCAAATGGCAAGTTACTCCTAGAAAGGGTAAAATTACAGAACACTGCTTGTTTTACATTGGTGTGTCTCTGTCCTCAATCTTTTGTAATTTTTTTTTTTACTTTAGGAATTCTTTATGGCACAATGACCCTGGAGCTGGGCGGAACTGTCAATATTACCTGTCAAAAGACTGGATACAGTGCGATACTTGAATTTAAACTAAAGGTTGGTAAAAGAAGGCTAAAGGGACACTAGCCCACAGGAGCATGTGACCCGGCAGGCCCTGCCCGTCTCTCTATTCCGTCTGCCTTGCTAAAAACTCTTCCATTCCGTTCCATCCCTAAAGCTAGGCACCAAGGTCTGCCCCCCTATTGGATCAGTACTTCCTCCCAAGGCTGACTACTAAGGGGTAGTAAAAAAGCCCCCTTCGGATGGATCATCTAATTAGCATGCCCAATTAAAATTAAACACCTCGTCCAAACACAGGGTTTCCAGTTTATCTTCACAAACTGCCATTTTCCATGTGTCTCCTCCTGCCCGGAGGCAGTCCTTTGTCCCATTTTCAGACAGATACCCCAGCCCCTCTCCAGGTTCCCTTCCCCTTCACCCGCCGTCCCTCTGGGGAAAACAAATCCTCTTTGTTCTGAGAACTTGGTCTTGGGGGTCCCGAGCTGATACTTTCCCTTTAGGTGGTATTACCTAACTGAGGGGCAGCCGTGCTGTAAATACTGAAGGGGAAAGTTTAGTAGTGAGATCAGAACCAACTAAAAAGCATGATTTATGTCAGGTCAGAGAAAGCCATCCGAGAACATCTCTGTGAGTATCGTGGTGCAACCTGAGTTAAGTTGCGCCCCCATGCCTTTTGTTAATTGTAATGATAAAACCTGGGGCCATAGAGGAAATAAGACTTAAGTGACTAAGGTATCTGAACTAAAACACTGCTTTACAAAACCCCAGAAGGCAGGTGTGGGAGACTCTGGTTATGTACAGTAAGGCAAGTTTATATTAGTTATTATTTCTTTATAAAGATTACTGTGAACTTACATGCTTATGGATAACCATGTGCTCATCATATTTATATGACAAAAATTTGTACAGAGCATGTTAGAAATGGCTTGTCTCTTAGAAAATGTTGGGCACCAAGAAGTCTTGAAAAATATGAGTGATTAGTTGAGACCAGAGCCTTCTAAAGACTTGCCCCGTTATAAGTCTGCAACCCGAAAGGCCACCCTGAGCGCTCCCGCGTGCGGCCTTGGCGCGTGACTTGATAGCATGGCCACTTAAGGCAGCTGGGAGTCTGCCTCAGCAGCATGGGGTCCCAGTACAAGCCGTAGTGGAAGGCGAGAGCTCAGTCACCTTCAGTCTCTGACTCCATCCAGATCTGCAGCATCTCTGCTGGCTTCTCCTGGAGGTCCCCACCCACCCGAGCTAGGCCCAGGAGGCGGGAGAGGAGGGGGCACTGTTGAAGCACCTTTGGAAAAATTCGTCAACAAAAGGGAATTTTGAATCCTTTTCACAATGTCAGTTATAATTTTACACCATGTTAAATAAAAATAGGAGCGATGATGATAGCTGCTGCCAGCCGCCTCCGTGCTGACATTTCAGTGACTGGAATCATCTCTACTGAGGGTGCGCCGGAGTGGTCTGTGATGCAGCCCCCTCGCTCGGCTAGCCCGAGCACCACGAATGCTCCTAGACAATTCTAAAGTCATGAAGTACCAAAGTGTCAAAGCTTTCTCTCTGAGGAAACACTTTAGGCAATGTTGCATTTTTCTTCTAATTTTATTTTTTGGAAAGATTTTTTAAAATTTTTTAATTCTCTCAGTTCTCTGAAGTGTTTCTCTCAATAATGCACTGCCATGCTGATAGAGATAGTCCTGGAGGTGTGGCAAGAAGAGCCCTGCAGACTGCACCGGTTACTCAGCGGCTCTTTATACTGTGCGAGCTCTCTAAATTATTCAGATTTCATAGTCTGTTTTTAGCTGTATTTTACACAATCATAATTTATCTTTCTTAAAATCTCTAACTTAAATTTGTATCAGGATTTCACTGCTTTTACTTTCAGGAGTATGGTAACTATAATTTTTTGAAATGTGGCTATCTACAATGTATGTAAATATGAACTAAAATGCTCAATACTTTCTTTTTTTAAAGCCATTTCTAGGGAGTAGTGATTACGTTAATCAAATATCGGGAAAACTTAAATTGGGAAAAGAAGTCCTAGCTACTTTGGAAGGCCATTGGGTAAGTATTTTTATATGTTAGCATTATAAAAATAATTTTATCTGATAGAGAAAATGGGCATCATATTATAAAAGTAACACTAGTTAAATAAACTTTATCTTAAAAGCAGATATTTTGGTATTCCGTTGCCAGCAATACCTTGTTTTGTATAATGTTTTGTTTCTAACACTTTTAAATGAATAGAAGTAGCTCTCAGTTATATGGCGCTTACTGTGTACATTATTAAGACTGTAACTCTTATTTATCAATACTTATTAATATTTAGTGGGACTTCATGAAGTGGGCACATAGATACCCATTCATATTCTTCATTTATTTTGTGTGTGTGTGTGTGTGTGTGTGTGTGTGTGTGTGCGCGCGCGCTTGTGCATGTGCATATATGTATGTATCTGTACGTATGCCATGATACACACTGAAGTGAGAGGACAGCGTGCCCAGGTCAGTCCTGATTCTACAGTGCGGACTCCAGGAGATGAGGCCGGGGGCCAGCACCCTCGCCAGCTGAGCCCCCGTTCTGACACACAAGATGTCTCCATTGGGAAAGGGAGGAAGTGAAGCTCAGAGCATCTGGAGAGTCAGCATAAAGGGAGCAGGGAGCTGAGGCGGAGCCCTGGGGCTCTGGCTGGACACCCCAGTCAGAGAGGTGGTTCCTGGGTAGGGGACAGGAAGGTTCAGGAATACGTAACAGTAATGGCTCTGATTTACTTCTCTGCCAACCTAGATTCATATTTATATAATTTCTTACAAGGAACTTAAATGACTGGAATGGATTGTGGTATGTTTTTAGATGTATTTTCACAAGGTGAAAAATGAAGCTAGATTTAAGGACTCAGCCAATGGCTAAATAGCTTTTGCAAAATTGCTTTTAAAATTCTGCCTGTGTGCGTGCGTGTGTGTGCGTGTGCGTGTGTGTGTGTGTGTGTGTGTGTGTGTGTGTGTGCATGTGTGTGTGCATGCATGCATGTGTGTGTGTGTGTGTGTGTGTGTGTGTGTGTGTGGTCAGTTCTTTCCTTTCACCATTTGGGTCTCAGGAATTAGGTCATCAGACTTGGTGGCAAATGCCTTTACCCATAGAGCCATCTTCCTGGTCCCTGCAAAATGTTTTATTGACTTCCTATCTGAGTGTTATTTAGAATATAGGTAAAGCCATCTTTGTCACTTTATTTTATTTTGAGCCAGGGTCTCACTCTGCAGCCCTGGCTGGTATGAAACTCAGAGATCTGCCTGCCTCTGCCTCCTGGAAGCTGGGATTAAGGACGGATGCCACTATATCTTAACAAATAATTGTTCTAAAAACATAGTGTCTAAGTTTTTAATAGTGTGTTCAGTTTTTTAATGCTAAGAAGGACTGTCAGATGTTTTCCAGTAATTTGATTCCCTACATTGCACACAGCATCTCACTGACTGCAAACTGTGTTCTTTGACAGTTCAGATGTAGATCTTGAGGCTTTGCCTGTAATATTTGAAATTTGTTAAGTAAAACTTATAAAATCTTATGAACTTTCTATGTAGCCAACCTATTTTTTATACAAATGCAAAGAATTTGGGATTTTGAGAAATGTATGAGTTAACATTTGTTTTGGGATATTTTTTAGTAGAATTCATCAGCAGGAAGAATTTGTTAAGTATATTACTATACTGTGTGGTCCTCTTCTAAATAAAAATAAACTTTATTTTTAATAATTTAATTCCTTTAAATATAGGATAGTGAAGTTTTCATTAATGACAAAAAGACTGATAACTCAGAGATTTTCTGGAATCCAACTCCTGACATTAAACAGTGGAGATTAATAAGGCACACTGTAAAGTTTGAAGAACAGGATGATTTCGAATCAGAGAAGTAAGTATACCATTTTTAGCTACCTTCATGAAAATTAAGGAGTATTTTGAGTTGCATATGGTATAGTCACACTATATTCTGTCTGCTGTATTTTTAACGCGAGACCTCACACACCATCTTGTTTCTCTGTAGCTCAGAGCTAATGTCCTCCTGTTTCTCTCTTTTACTCCAGTGCTTTCATTTTTGTTTGCATAAAATTGTAGGAGCTATCAGTGGCTCTCAGCTTCTGCCTGGCATCTTCTTTCTAATCCGGCTTAGGCCAGAAATCTGAAGGGAAGTGTATAAAGTCTGCATTGTTCTGGCCTCTGAAACAGGTCATACCACACGATGGCCCGGCCTGGCTTCTAAAGGATTTAAATTAGTTGGCACTACCATGGATTATGTTATTAAGTCATGAAATTCTTTCTAGAACTCTCAGACCTGGATAAAGTCGCTGTTTGTATTCCTTGTTACGCGTTCTGTGTGAATGTTGCTTTAGGACTCATGTGGTAGCTGCGAGTCCTCACTCTGTCAGTGGTCCTGCTTCCATGACTCGAGTCTACATGTACCTTATTTTCTACATAAAATCTAGGTTGTCAGCACTGGAGAAAGTGATGCATCCAGTTTTAAATTCTACTTCTGGTGTGACAGCCACATGATGCTCCCTGTCCCGAGGGACATGCAACCAACACATATATCCATTTTTGATATGTGTATATAATTCAATATTTTTTATTTTTTAACAAGGAGTTATATCCAGAGCAAAGAGGCCTTAAATTTGCCATATAGCTGAGATTAACTGTGAACTATTATTACTAATCTTCTTGACTCTACTTCCCAATACTGGGACGATAACTTGGCCAGCTTACATATTTTAAGCATGAGATAATAAGCCTTAGAATAAGAAACACCCCCCCCTTTTTTTTACCAGCTAAGTAGAATGTATAACAAATTTCAAGGCCTCTTTCAGTTTTTGACACGGTCCCTCTCAGACAGATAAGACAGAGGTGTTAGACTCTTACTTAGCTGATGAAAGAAGCTAAATTTTAATCAGTGAAATCATTTTCTCCTGCTGTTTTTTGTTAAATTAGTGGTTCTCAACAGTATTGGTATATGTAAATCTAGAAAGCATTTAAAAAGTCTATTCTTTGGCCTGTTCCTAGAGACTGAATTTAAAATTTCTCTGATAAATCCTGCATCCAGGATTTTTTGGTGGATCATCCTGAGGGCTAGGCCTCCAAGCGAGTGTGTGTCAGAATTGTCTAAGGAGCTACTTAAACATGGCGGGGGGGGGGGGGATGGGGGACTGCCTTCTCTATATTCCTGTCAGCCCCAGACAACAGTTTTCACTGTGTGTTTAGGAGCACATGTAATTCATTTCTCTTGCGAAAAGAGCTTAGTAAGTGTTCCTGGTTTAAGGTATTGGGTTTAGTTCCTAAGCATATGAGCATAAACATTGTTAAAATCCACATGAGCGGGCTGGAGAGATGGCGCAGCGGTTAAGAGCACCGACTGTTCTTCCAAAGATCGTGAGTTCAAATCCCAGCAACCACATGATGGCTCACAGCCATCTGTAACAAGATCTGATGCCCTCTTCTGGGGTATCTGAAGACAGCTACAGTGTACTTACATATAATAAAGAAATCAATGTTAAAAAAAAAAATCCACATGAGCAGTATTTACTCTCAACAAAAAATAAAAATCTGTATATATTTCATTTTCTGGTTGCTTTTTAAAAATATTATTTTTACATGTATATTAGACTCTGGCAACGAGTGACAAAAGCTATAAATGCCAAAGACCAAACAGAAGCTACTCAAGAAAAGTATGTTTTGGAAGAAGCTCAAAGACAAGCTGCCAGAGAGCGGAAAACAAAAAATGAAGAGTGGGTTTGTAAGTTATTTGAGCTTGACCCACTCACAGGAGAATGGCACTATAAGTTTTCAGAGTAAGTAATTTAAACGTTTACTTAAAAAAATAACTTATTGCCTTTAGATTTCTAGTATATTTATTATCAACCTATGAATATGTGTGAAATTGTATTTTTATAGATTTACATTTCTATGTGTATTGTCTGATTTACATTTCTATGTCTATTGGTGTGTGCCATGTGCCTGTGTTGGGTCCCTGAACTGGAGTTGTGATGGTTGTGAGCCACTGTGTGGCTGACTGGAGTTGTGGTGGTTGTGAGCCACTGTGTGGCTGACTGGAGTTGTGGTGGTTGTGAGCCACTGTGTGACTGACTGGAGTTGTGGTGGTTGTCAGCCACTGTGTGGCTGACTGGAGTTGCGGTGGTTGTGAGCCACTGTGTGGCTGACTGGAGTTGCGGTGGTTGTGAGCCACTGTGTGGCTGACTGGAGTTGCGGTGGTTGTGAGCCACTGTGTGGCTGACTGGAGTTGCGGTGGTTGTGAGCCACTGCGTGGATGACTGGAGTTGCGGTGGTTGTGAGCCACTGCGTGGCTGACTGGAGTTGTGGTGGTTGTGAGCCACTGTGTGACTGACTGGAGTTGTGGTGGTTGTCAGCCACTGTGTGGCTGACTGGAGTTGCGGTGGTTGTGAGCCACTGTGTGGCTGACTGGAGTTGCGGTGGTTGTGAGCCACTGTGTGGCTGACTGGAGTTGCGGTGGTTGTGAGCCACTGTGTGGCTGACTGGAGTTGCGGTGGTTGTGAGCCACTGTGTGGATGACTGGAGTTGCGGTGGTTGTGAGCCACTGTGTGGATGACTGGAGTTGCGGTGGTTGTGAGCCACTGTGTGGATGACTGGAGTTGCGGTGGTTGTGAGCCACTGTGTGGATGACTGGAGTTGCGGTGGTTGTGAGCCACTGTGTGGATGACTGGAGTTGCGGTGGTTGTGAGCCACTGTGTGGATGACTGGAGTTGTGGTGGTTGTGAGCCACTGTGTGGATGACTGGAGTTGCGGTGGTTGTGAGCCACTGTGTGGATGACTGGAGTTGCGGTGGTTGTGAGCCACTGTGTGGATGACTGGAGTTGTGGTGGTTGTGAGCCACTGTGTGGATGACTGGAGTTGCGGTGGTTGTGAGCCACTGTGTGGATGACTGGAGTTGTGGTGGTTGTGAGCCACTGTGTGGATGACTGGAGTTGCGGTGGTTGTGAGCCACTGTGTGGATGACTGGAGTTGCGGTGGTTGTGAGCCACTGTGTGGATGACTGGAGTTGCGGTGGTTGTGAGCCACTGTGTGGATGACTGGAGTTGCGGTGGTTGTGAGCCACTGTGTGGATGACTGGAGTTGTGGTGGTTGTGAGCCACTGTGTGGATGACTGGAGTTGCGGTGGTTGTGAGCCACTGTGTGGATGACTGGAGTTGTGGTGGTTGTGAGCCACTGTGTGGATGACTGGAGTTGCGGTGGTTGTGAGCCACTGTGTGGATGACTGGAGTTGCGGTGGTTGTGAGCCACTGTGTGGATGACTGGAGTTGCGGTGGTTGTGAGCCACTGTGTGGATGACTGGAGTTGCGGTGGTTGTGAGCCACTGTGTGGATGACTGGAGTTGCGGTGGTTGTGAGCCACTGTGTGGATGACTGGAGTTGCCGTGGTTGTGAGCCACTGTGTGGATGACTGGAGTTGCCGTGGTTGTGAGCCACTGTGTGGATGACTGGAGTTGCCGTGGTTGTGAGCCACTGTGTGGATGACTGGAGTTGCCGTGGTTGTGAGCCACTGTGTGGATGACTGGAGTTGCCGTGGTTGTGAGCCACTGTGTGGATGACTGGAGTTGCCGTGGTTGTGAGCCACTGTGTGGATGACTGGAGTTGCCGTGGTTGTGAGCCACTGTGTGGATGACTGGAGTTGTGGTGGTTGTGAGCCACTGTGTGGATGACTGGAGTTGTGGTGGTTGTGAGCCACTGTGTGGATGACTGGAGTTGCGGTGGTTGTGAGCCACTGTGTGGATGACTGGAGTTGCCGTGGTTGTGAGCCACTGTGTGGATGACTGGAGTTGCGGTGGTTGTGAGCCACTGTGTGGATGACTGGAGTTGCGGTGGTTGTGAGCCACTGTGTGGATGACTGGAGTTGCGGTGGTTGTGAGCCACTGTGTGGATGACTGGAGTTGCGGTGGTTGTGAGCCACTGTGTGGATGACTGGAGTTGCGGTGGTTGTGAGCCACTGTGTGGATGACTGGAGTTGCGGTGGTTGTGAGCCACTGTGTGGATGACTGGAGTTGCGGTGGTTGTGAGCCACTGTGTGGATGACTGGAGTTGCGGTGGTTGTGAGCCACTGTGTGGCTGACTGGAGTTGCGGTGGTTGTGAGCCACTGTGTGGCTGACTGGAGTTGCGGTGGTTGTGAGCCACTGTGTGGCTGACTGGAGTTGCGGTGGTTGTGAGCCACTGTGTGGATGACTGGAGTTGCGGTGGTTGTGAGCCACTGTGTGGATGACTGGAGTTGCGGTGGTTGTGAGCCACTGTGTGGATGACTGGAGTTGCGGTGGTTGTGAGCCACTGTGTGGATGACTGGAGTTGCGGTGGTTGTGAGCCACTGTGTGGATGACTGGAGTTGCGGTGGTTGTGAGCCACTGTGTGGATGACTGGAGTTGTGGTGGTTGTGAGCCACTGTGTGGATGACTGGAGTTGTGGTGGTTGTGAGCCACTGTGTGGCTGACTGGAGTTGTGGTGGTTGTGAGCCACTGTGTGACTGACTGGAGTTGTGGTGGTTGTCAGCCACTGTGTGGCTGACTGGAGTTGCGGTGGTTGTGAGCCACTGTGTGGCTGACTGGAGTTGCGGTGGTTGTGAGCCACTGTGTGGCTGACTGGAGTTGCGGTGGTTGTGAGCCACTGTGTGGCTGACTGGAGTTGCGGTGGTTGTGAGCCACTGCGTGGATGACTGGAGTTGCGGTGGTTGTGAGCCACTGCGTGGCTGACTGGAGTTGTGGTGGTTGTGAGCCACTGTGTGACTGACTGGAGTTGTGGTGGTTGTCAGCCACTGTGTGGCTGACTGGAGTTGCGGTGGTTGTGAGCCACTGTGTGGCTGACTGGAGTTGCGGTGGTTGTGAGCCACTGTGTGGCTGACTGGAGTTGCGGTGGTTGTGAGCCACTGTGTGGCTGACTGGAGTTGCGGTGGTTGTGAGCCACTGTGTGGATGACTGGAGTTGCGGTGGTTGTGAGCCACTGTGTGGATGACTGGAGTTGCGGTGGTTGTGAGCCACTGTGTGGATGACTGGAGTTGCGGTGGTTGTGAGCCACTGTGTGGATGACTGGAGTTGCGGTGGTTGTGAGCCACTGTGTGGATGACTGGAGTTGCGGTGGTTGTGAGCCACTGTGTGGATGACTGGAGTTGTGGTGGTTGTGAGCCACTGTGTGGATGACTGGAGTTGCGGTGGTTGTGAGCCACTGTGTGGATGACTGGAGTTGCGGTGGTTGTGAGCCACTGTGTGGATGACTGGAGTTGTGGTGGTTGTGAGCCACTGTGTGGATGACTGGAGTTGCGGTGGTTGTGAGCCACTGTGTGGATGACTGGAGTTGTGGTGGTTGTGAGCCACTGTGTGGATGACTGGAGTTGCGGTGGTTGTGAGCCACTGTGTGGATGACTGGAGTTGCGGTGGTTGTGAGCCACTGTGTGGATGACTGGAGTTGCGGTGGTTGTGAGCCACTGTGTGGATGACTGGAGTTGCGGTGGTTGTGAGCCACTGTGTGGATGACTGGAGTTGTGGTGGTTGTGAGCCACTGTGTGGATGACTGGAGTTGCGGTGGTTGTGAGCCACTGTGTGGATGACTGGAGTTGCGGTGGTTGTGAGCCACTGTGTGGATGACTGGAGTTGCGGTGGTTGTGAGCCACTGTGTGGATGACTGGAGTTGCGGTGGTTGTGAGCCACTGTGTGGATGACTGGAGTTGCGGTGGTTGTGAGCCACTGTGTGGATGACTGGAGTTGCGGTGGTTGTGAGCCACTGTGTGGATGACTGGAGTTGCGGTGGTTGTGAGCCACTGTGTGGATGACTGGAGTTGCGGTGGTTGTGAGCCACTGTGTGGATGACTGGAGTTGCCGTGGTTGTGAGCCACTGTGTGGATGACTGGAGTTGCCGTGGTTGTGAGCCACTGTGTGGATGACTGGAGTTGCCGTGGTTGTGAGCCACTGTGTGGATGACTGGAGTTGCCGTGGTTGTGAGCCACTGTGTGGATGACTGGAGTTGCCGTGGTTGTGAGCCACTGTGTGGATGACTGGAGTTGCCGTGGTTGTGAGCCACTGTGTGGATGACTGGAGTTGTGGTGGTTGTGAGCCACTGTGTGGATGACTGGAGTTGTGGTGGTTGTGAGCCACTGTGTGGATGACTGGAGTTGCGGTGGTTGTGAGCCACTGTGTGGATGACTGGAGTTGCCGTGGTTGTGAGCCACTGTGTGGATGACTGGAGTTGCGGTGGTTGTGAGCCACTGTGTGGATGACTGGAGTTGCGGTGGTTGTGAGCCACTGTGTGGATGACTGGAGTTGCGGTGGTTGTGAGCCACTGTGTGGATGACTGGAGTTGCGGTGGTTGTGAGCCACTGTGTGGATGACTGGAGTTGCGGTGGTTGTGAGCCACTGTGTGGATGACTGGAGTTGCGGTGGTTGTGAGCCACTGTGTGGATGACTGGAGTTGTGGTGGTTGTCAGCCACTGTGTGGATGACTGGAGTTGCGGTGGTTGTGAGCCACTGTGTGGATGACTGGAGTTGCGGTGGTTGTGAGCCACTGTGTGGATGACTGGAGTTGCGGTGGTTGTGAGCCACTGTGTGGATGACTGGAGTTGCCGTGGTTGTGAGCCACTGTGTGGATGACTGGAGTTGTGGTGGTTGTGAGCCACTGTGTGGATGACTGGAGTTGCGGTGGTTGTGAGCCACTGTGTGGATGACTGGAGTTGCCGTGGTTGTGAGCCACTGTGTGGATGACTGGAGTTGCGGTGGTTGTGAGCCACTGTGTGGATGACTGGAGTTGCGGTGGTTGTGAGCCACTGTGTGGATGACTGGAGTTGCGGTGGTTGTGAGCCACTGTGTGGATGACTGGAGTTGCGGTGGTTGTGAGCCACTGTGTGGATGACTGGAGTTGCGGTGGTTGTGAGCCACTGTGTGGATGACTGGAGTTGCGGTGGTTGTGAGCCACTGTGTGGATGACTGGAGTTGCGGTGGTTGTGAGCCACTGTGTGGATGACTGGAGTTGCGGTGGTTGTGAGCCACTGTGTGGATGACTGGAGTTGCGGTGGTTGTGAGCCACTGTGTGGATGACTGGAGTTGCGGTGGTTGTGAGCCACTGTGTGGATGACTGGAGTTGTGGTGGTTGTGAGCCACTGTGTGGATGACTGGAGTTGCGGTGGTTGTGAGCCACTGTGTGGATGACTGGAGTTGTGGTGGTTGTGAGCCACTGTGTGGATGACTGGAGTTGTGGTGGTTGTGAGCCACTGTGTGGATGACTGGAGTTGTGGTGGTTGTCAGCCACTGTGTGGATGACTGGAGTTGCGGTGGTTGTGAGCCACTGTGTGGATGACTGGAGTTGTGGTGGTTGTGAGCCACTGTGTGGATGACTGGAGTTGTGGTGGTTGTGAGCCACTGTGTGGATGACTGGAGTTGTGGTGGTTGTGAGCCACTGTGTGGATGACTGGAGTTGCGGTGGTTGTCAGCCACTGTGTGGATGACTGGAGTTGTGGTGGTTGTGAGCCACTGTGTGGATGACTGGAGTTGCGGTGGTTGTGAGCCACTGTGTGGATGACTGGAGTTGCGGTGGTTGTGAGCCACTGTGTGGATGACTGGAGTTGTGGTGGTTGTGAGCCACTGTGTGGATGACTGGAGTTGTGGTGGTTGTGAGCCACTGTGTGGATGACTGGAGTTGCGGTGGTTGTCAGCCACTGTGTGGATGACTGGAGTTGCGGTGGTTGTGAGCCACTGTGTGGCTGACTGGAGTTGCGGTGGTTGTCAGCCACTGTGTGGATGACTGGAGTTGCGGTGGTTGTGAGCCACTGTGTGGCTGACTGGAGTTGCGGTGGTTGTCAGCCACTGTGTGGATGACTGGAGTTGTGGTGGTTGTGAGCCACTGTGTGGATGACTGGAGTTGTGGTGGTTGTCAGCCACTGTGTGGATGACTGGAGTTGCGGTGGTTGTGAGCCACTGTGTGGATGACTGGAGTTGTGGTGGTTGTGAGCCACTGTGTGGATGACTGGAGTTGTGGTGGTTGTGAGCCACTGTGTGGATGACTGGAGTTGTGGTGGTTGTGAGCCACTGTGTGGATGACTGGAGTTGCGGTGGTTGTCAGCCACTGTGTGGATGACTGGAGTTGTGGTGGTTGTGAGCCACTGTGTGGATGACTGGAGTTGCGGTGGTTGTGAGCCACTGTGTGGATGACTGGAGTTGCGGTGGTTGTGAGCCACTGTGTGGATGACTGGAGTTGTGGTGGTTGTGAGCCACTGTGTGGATGACTGGAGTTGTGGTGGTTGTGAGCCACTGTGTGGATGACTGGAGTTGCGGTGGTTGTCAGCCACTGTGTGGATGACTGGAGTTGCGGTGGTTGTGAGCCACTGTGTGGCTGACTGGAGTTGCGGTGGTTGTCAGCCACTGTGTGGATGACTGGAGTTGCGGTGGTTGTGAGCCACTGTGTGGCTGACTGGAGTTGCGGTGGTTGTCAGCCACTGTGTGGATGACTGGAGTTGTGGTGGTTGTGAGCCACTGTGTGGATGACTGGAGTTGTGGTGGTTGTGAGCCACTGTGTGGATGACTGGAGTTGCGGTGGTTGTGAGCCACTGTGTGGCTGACTGGAGTTGCGGTGGTTGTCAGCCACTGTGTGGATGACTGGAGTTGTGGTGGTTGTGAGCCACTGTGTGGATGACTGGAGTTGCGGTGGTTGTGAGCCACTGTGTGGATGACTGGAGTTGCGGTGGTTGTGAGCCACTGTGTGGATGACTGGAGTTGTGGTGGTTGTGAGCCACTGTGTGGATGACTGGAGTTGTGGTGGTTGTGAGCCACTGTGTGGATGACTGGAGTTGCGGTGGTTGTCAGCCACTGTGTGGATGACTGGAGTTGCGGTGGTTGTGAGCCACTGTGTGGCTGACTGGAGTTGCCGTGGTTGTGAGCCACTGTGTGGATGACTGGAGTTGCGGTGGTTGTGAGCCACTGTGTGGATGACTGGAGTTGCGGTGGTTGTCAGCCACTGTGTGGATGACTGGAGTTGCGGTGGTTGTCAGCCACTGTGTGGATGACTGGAGTTGCGGTGGTTGTCAGCCACTGTGTGGATGACTGGAGTTGCGGTGGTTGTGAGCCACTGTGTGGATGACTGGAGTTGCGGTGGTTGTGAGCCACTGTGTGGATGACTGGAGTTGCGGTGGTTGTGAGCCACTGTGTGGATGACTGGAGTTGCGGTGGTTGTGAGCCACTGTGTGGATGACTGGAGTTGCGGTGGTTGTGAGCCACTGTGTGGATGACTGGAGTTGCGGTGGTTGTGAGCCACTGTGTGGATGACTGGAGTTGCGGTGGTTGTCAGCCACTGTGTGGATGACTGGAGTTGCCGTGGTTGTCAGCCACTGTGTGGATGACTGGAGTTGCGGTGGTTGTGAGCCACTGTGTGGATGACTGGAGTTGCCGTGGTTGTGAGCCACTGTGTGGATGACTGGAGTTGTGGTGGTTGTGAGCCACTGTGTGGATGACTGGAGTTGCGGTGGTTGTGAGCCACTGTGTGGATGACTGGAGTTGCGGTGGTTGTCAGCCACTGTGTGGCTGACTGGAGTTGCCGTGGTTGTGAGCCACTGTGTGGCTGACTGGAGTTGCGGTGGTTGTGAGCCACTGTGTGGATGACTGGAGTTGCGGTGGTTGTGAGCCACTGTGTGGATGACTGGAGTTGTGGTGGTTGTGAGCCACTGTGTGGCTGACTGGAGTTGTGGTGGTTGTGAGCCACTGTGTGGCTGACTGGAGTTGCGGTGGTTGTGAGCCACTGTGTGGATGACTGGAGTTGTGGTGGTTGTGAGCCACTGTGTGGATGACTGGAGTTGTGGTGGTTGTGAGCCACTGTGTGGATGACTGGAGTTGCGGTGGTTGTGAGCCACTGTGTGGCTGACTGGAGTTGTGGTGGTTGTCAGCCACTGTGTGGATGACTGGAGTTGCGGTGGTTGTGAGCCACTGTGTGGATGACTGGAGTTGCGGTGGTTGTGAGCCACTGTGTGGATGACTGGAGTTGCGGTGGTTGTGAGCCACTGTGTGGATGACTGGAGTTGCGGTGGTTGTGAGCCACTGTGTGGATGACTGGAGTTGCGGTGGTTGTCAGCCACTGTGTGGCTGACTGGAGTTGCGGTGGTTGTCAGCCACTGTGTGGATGACTGGAGTTGCGGTGGTTGTCAGCCACTGTGTGGATGACTGGAGTTGCGGTGGTTGTGAGCCACTGTGTGGATGACTGGAGTTGCGGTGGTTGTCAGCCACTGTGTGGATGACTGGAGTTGTGGTGGTTGTGAGCCACTGTGTGGATGACTGGAGTTGCGGTGGTTGTCAGCCACTGTGTGGATGACTGGAGTTGTGGTGGTTGTGAGCCACTGTGTGGATGACTGGAGTTGTGGTGGTTGTGAGCCACTGTGTGGATGACTGGAGTTGTGGTGGTTGTGAGCCACTGTGTGGATGACTGGAGTTGTGGTGGTTGTGAGCCACTGTGTGGCTGACTGGAGTTGTGGTGGTTGTGAGCCACTGTGTGGATGACTGGAGTTGCGGTGGTTGTGAGCCACTGTGTGGATGACTGGAGTTGTGGTGGTTGTGAGCCACTGTGTGGATGACTGGAGTTGTGGTGGTTGTGAGCCACTGTGTGGATGACTGGAGTTGTGGTGGTTGTGAGCCACTGTGTGGATGACTGGAGTTGTGGTGGTTGTGAGCCACTGTGTGGATGACTGGAGTTGCGGTGGTTGTGAGCCACTGTGTGGATGACTGGAGTTGCGGTGGTTGTGAGCCACTGTGTGGATGACTGGAGTTGTGGTGGTTGTGAGCCACTGTGTGGATGACTGGAGTTGTGGTGGTTGTGAGCCACTGTGTGGATGACTGGAGTTGCCGTGGTTGTCAGCCACTGTGTGGATGACTGGAGTTGTGGTGGTTGTGAGCCACTGTGTGGATGACTGGAGTTGCCGTGGTTGTCAGCCACTGTGTGGATGACTGGAGTTGCGGTGGTTGTGAGCCACTGTGTGGATGACTGGAGTTGTGGTGGTTGTGAGCCACTGTGTGGATGACTGGAGTTGTGGTGGTTGTCAGCCACTGTGTGGATGACTGGAGTTGTGGTGGTTGTCAGCCACTGTGTGGATGACTGGAGTTGTGGTGGTTGTGAGCCACTGTGTGGATGACTGGAGTTGCGGTGGTTGTGAGCCACTGTGTGGATGACTGGAGTTGCGGTGGTTGTGAGCCACTGTGTGGATGACTGGAGTTGTGGTGGTTGTGAGCCACTGTGTGGATGACTGGAGTTGTGGTGGTTGTCAGCCACTGTGTGGATGACTGGAGTTGTGGTGGTTGTGAGCCACTGTGTGGATGACTGGAGTTGCGGTGGTTGTGAGCCACTGTGTGGATGACTGGAGTTGCGGTGGTTGTGAGCCACTGTGTGGATGACTGGAGTTGCGGTGGTTGTGAGCCACTGTGTGGATGACTGGAGTTGTGGTGGTTGTGAGCCACTGTGTGGATGACTGGAGTTGTGGTGGTTGTCAGCCACTGTGTGGATGACTGGAGTTGCGGTGGTTGTCAGCCACTGTGTGGATGACTGGAGTTGCCGTGGTTGTCAGCCACTGTGTGGATGACTGGAGTTGTGGTTGTGTGAGCCACTGTGTGGATGACTGGAGTTGCCGTGGTTGTCAGCCACTGTGTGGATGACTGGAGTTGTGGTTGTGTGAGCCACTGTGTGGATGACTGGAGTTGTGGTTGTGTGAGCCACTGTGTGGCTGACTGGAGTTGTGGTTGTGAGCCACTGTGTGGATGACTGGAGTTGTGGTTGTGAGCCACTGTGTGGATGACTGGAGTTGTGGTTGTGTGAGCCACTGTGTGGATGACTGGAGTTGTGGTTGTGAGCCACTGTGTGGATGACTGGAGTTGTGGTTGTGAGCCACTGTGTGGATGACTGGAGTTGTGGTTGTCAGCCACTGTGTGGATGACTGGAGTTGTGGTTGTGTCAGCCACTGTGTGGATGACTGGAGTTGTGGTTGTGTCAGCCACTGTGTGGATGACTGGAGTTGTGGTGGTTGTGAGCCACTGTGTGGATGACTGGAGTTGTGGTGGTTGTGAGCCACTGTGTGGATGACTGGAGTTGTGGTGGTTGTGAGCCACTGTGTGGATGACTGGAGTTGTGGTGGTTGTGAGCCACTGTGTGGATGACTGGAGTTGTGGTGGTTGTGAGCCACTGTGTGGATGACTGGAGTTGTGGTGGTTGTGAGCCACTGTGTGGATGACTGGAGTTGTGGTGGTTGTGAGCCACTGTGTGGATGACTGGAGTTGTGGTGGTTGTGAGCCACTGTGTGGATGACTGGAGTTGTGGTGGTTGTGAGCCACTGTGTGGATGACTGGAGTTGTGGTGGTTGTGAGCCACTGTGTGGATGACTGGAGTTGTGGTTGTGTCAGCCACTGTGTGGATGACTGGAGTTGCGGTGGTTGTGAGCCACTGTGTGGATGACTGGAGTTGCGGTGGTTGTGTGAGCCACTGTGTGGATGACTGGAGTTGTGGTGGTTGTCAGCCACTGTGTGGATGACTGGAGTTGTGGTTGTGTCAGCCACTGTGTGGATGACTGGAGTTGCGGTTGTGATCCACTGTGTGGATGACTGGAGTTGTGGTTGTGAGCCACTGTGTGGATGACTGGAGTTGTGGTTGTGTGATCCACTGTGTGGATGACTGGAGTTGTGGTTGTGTGATCCACTGTGTGGATGACTGGAGTTGTGGTTGTGTCAGCCACTGTGTGGATGACTGGAGTTGTGGTTGTGTCAGCCACTGTGTGGATGACTGGAGTTGCGGTTGTGATCCACTGTGTGGATGACTGGAGTTGTGGTTGTGAGCCACTGTGTGGATGACTGGAGTTGTGGTTGTGTGATCCACTGTGTGGATGACTGGAGTTGTGGTTGTGTGATCCACTGTGTGGATGACTGGAGTTGTGGTTGTGTGATCCACTGTGTGGATGACTGGAGTTGTGGTTGTGTCAGCCACTGTGTGGATGACTGGAGTTGTGGTTGTGTCAGCCACTGTGTGGATGACTGGAGTTGTGGTTGTGTGATCCACTGTGTGGATGACTGGAGTTGTGGTTGTGTCAGCCACTGTGTGGATGACTGGAGTTGTGGTTGTGTCAGCCACTGTGTGGATGACTGGAGTTGTGGTTGTGTGATCCACTGTGTGGATGACTGGAGTTGTGGTTGTGTCAGCCACTGTGTGGATGACTGGAGTTGTGGTTGTGTCATCCACTGTGTGGATGACTGGAGTTGTGGTTGTGTGATCCACTGTGTGGATGACTGGAGTTGTGGTTGTGTCAGCCACTGTGTGGATGACTGGAGTTGTGGTTGTGTCAGCCACTGTGTGGATGACTGGAGTTGCGGTGGTTGTGATCCACTGTGTGGATGACTGGAGTTGTGGTTGTGTGATCCACTGTGTGGATGACTGGAGTTGTGGTTGTGTGATCCACTGTGTGGATGACTGGAGTTGTGGTTGTGTGATCCACTGTGTGGATGACTGGAGTTGTGGTTGTGTGATCCACTGTGTGGATGACTGGAGTTGTGGTTGTGTGATCCACTGTGTGGATGACTGGAGTTGTGGTTGTGTGATCCACTGTGTGGATGACTGGAGTTGTGGTTGTGTGATCCACTGTGTGGATGACTGGAGTTGTGGTTGTGTGATCCACTGTGTGGATGACTGGAGTTGTGGTTGTGTGATCCACTGTGTGGATGACTGGAGTTGTGGTTGTGTGATCCACTGTGTGGATGACTGGAGTTGTGGTTGTGAGCCACTGTGTGGATGACTGGAGTTGTGGTTGTGTGATCCACTGTGTGGATGACTGGAGTTGTGGTTGTGTGATCCACTGTGTGGATGACTGGAGTTGTGGTTGTGTGATCCACTGTGTGGATGACTGGAGTTGTGGTTGTGTGATCCACTGTGTGGATGACTGGAGTTGTGGTTGTGTGATCCACTGTGTGGATGACTGGAGTTGTGGTTGTGTGAGCCACTGTGTGGATGACTGGAGTTGTGGTTGTGTCAGCCACTGTGTGGATGACTGGAGTTGTGGTTGTGTGATCCACTGTGTGGATGACTGGAGTTGTGGTTGTGTGATCCACTGTGTGGATGACTGGAGTTGTGGTTGTGATCCACTGTGTGGATGACTGGAGTTGTGGTTGTGTGATCCACTGTGTGGATGACTGGAGTTGTGGTTGTGTGATCCACTGTGTGGATGACTGGAGTTGTGGTTGTGTGATCCACTGTGTGGATGACTGGAGTTGTGGTTGTGTGATCCACTGTGTGGATGACTGGAGTTGTGGTTGTGTGATCCACTGTGTGGATGACTGGAGTTGTGGTTGTGTCAGCCACTGTGTGGATGACTGGAGTTGTGGTTGTGTGATCCACTGTGTGGATGACTGGAGTTGTGGTTGTGATCCACTGTGTGGATGACTGGAGTTGTGGTTGTGTGATCCACTGTGTGGATGACTGGAGTTGTGGTTGTGATCCACTGTGTGGATGACTGGAGTTGTGGTTGTGTGATCCACTGTGTGGATGACTGGAGTTGTGGTTGTGTGATCCACTGTGTGGATGACTGGAGTTGTGGTTGTGTGATCCACTGTGTGGATGACTGGAGTTGTGGTTGTGTCAGCCACTGTGTGGATGACTGGAGTTGTGGTTGTGATCCACTGTGTGGATGACTGGAGTTGTGGTTGTGATCCACTGTGTGGATGACTGGAGTTGTGGTTGTGTCAGCCACTGTGTGGATGACTGGAGTTGTGGTTGTGATCCACTGTGTGGATGACTGGAGTTGTGGTTGTGATCCACTGTGTGGATGACTGGAGTTGTGGTTGTGTGATCCACTGTGTGGATGACTGGAGTTGTGGTTGTGTGATCCACTGTGTGGATGACTGGAGTTGTGGTTGTGTGATCCACTGTGTGGATGACTGGAGTTGTGGTTGTGTGATCCACTGTGTGGATGACTGGAGTTGTGGTTGTGTGATCCACTGTGTGGATGACTGGAGTTGTGGTTGTGTCAGCCACTGTGTGGATGACTGGAGTTGTGGTTGTGTGATCCACTGTGTGGATGACTGGAGTTGTGGTTGTGATCCACTGTGTGGATGACTGGAGTTGTGGTTGTGTGATCCACTGTGTGGATGACTGGAGTTGTGGTTGTGATCCACTGTGTGGATGACTGGAGTTGTGGTTGTGTGATCCACTGTGTGGATGACTGGAGTTGTGGTTGTGATCCACTGTGTGGATGACTGGAGTTGTGGTTGTGTGATCCACTGTGTGGATGACTGGAGTTGTGGTTGTGTGATCCACTGTGTGGATGACTGGAGTTGTGGTTGTGTGATCCACTGTGTGGATGACTGGAGTTGTGGTTGTGTGATCCACTGTGTGGATGACTGGAGTTGTGGTTGTGTGATCCACTGTGTGGATGACTGGAGTTGTGGTTGTGTGATCCACTGTGTGGATGACTGGAGTTGTGGTTGTGTGATCCACTGTGTGGATGACTGGAGTTGTGGTTGTGTGATCCACTGTGTGGATGACTGGAGTTGTGGTTGTGTGATCCACTGTGTGGATGACTGGAGTTGTGGTTGTGTGATCCACTGTGTGGATGACTGGAGTTGTGGTTGTGTGATCCACTGTGTGGATGACTGGAGTTGTGGTTGTGTGATCCACTGTGTGGATGACTGGAGTTGTGGTTGTGTGATCCACTGTGTGGATGACTGGAGTTGTGGTTGTGTGATCCACTGTGTGGATGACTGGAGTTGTGGTTGTGTGATCCACTGTGTGGATGACTGGAGTTGTGGTTGTGTGATCCACTGTGTGGATGACTGGAGTTGTGGTTGTGTGATCCACTGTGTGGATGACTGGAGTTGTGGTTGTGTGATCCACTGTGTGGATGACTGGAGTTGTGGTTGTGTGATCCACTGTGTGGATGACTGGAGTTGTGGTTGTGTGATCCACTGTGTGGATGACTGGAGTTGTGGTTGTGTGATCCACTGTGTGGATGACTGGAGTTGTGGTTGTGTGATCCACTGTGTGGATGACTGGAGTTGTGGTTGTGATCCACTGTGTGGATGACTGGAGTTGTGGTTGTGTGATCCACTGTGTGGATGACTGGAGTTGTGGTTGTGTGATCCACTGTGTGGATGACTGGAGTTGTGGTTGTGTGATCCACTGTGTGGATGACTGGAGTTGTGGTTGTGTGATCCACTGTGTGGATGCGGGGAATGAACTCCGGTTCTCTGCGAGAGCAGTGGCTGCTCCTAACCACTGAGTCACCTCTTCAGCCTGTAAAATTTTGTTTTTATTTTTGTTTATTCATTTATTTGTCAGGTTTTTTGGTTGTTGTTGTTGTTGTTGTTGTTGTTGTTGTTTTGAGATAGCTCTGGCTGTCGGGAACTCGATTTATAGACCAGGCTGAGCTTGAGCTCAGTCTTCCCAATACTGGGATTAAAGGGTGTATCATTACACCTAGCTTCATAGTGGGAGATTTTAAGTTGGATGTTGTAGTACTATTTTATGCTTTAGGATAGTAGTCTTCCAAATAAGAATCAGAAGATTTGATGCAGAAAATTTTAAAATTAGAACAGCATTTGCAGTTACGTAATGGAATCTAATAAGAAACTAAGTTCTATAGCTATGTAATTCTTTTTTTTTTTTTTTATTTAGTACCCGGCCATGGGACCCACTTAATGATATGATACAATTTGAAAAAGATGGAGTCATCCAGACCAAAGTGAAGCACCGCACTCCAATGGTATGTGACACAGAGGCCGCTCAATGCCTTAGGCTTGCAGTTTGCTAAAATCTTTAGTATCCTAAGCAATTAGCTTTAAATTTTAAAATTTTAGGTAAGTAAAATGACATAACAGGCAGCTCTTAACACTCCAAAGAAACCTTTAAAAAAAGAAAAAAGAGCAAAACTACCAGAACTCTCCAAATATTGAAATATTTGAGCAACTAAGGGGATAAAGGACCAAGAAAAGGCTTCAAAGCATTGTAGGGGTGCCTGCCTCACCTTCCTGAGCACAGCTTCAGTCTTGTGAGGTCCTGAAAGGGCTAAGTAGATGGCACACACACACACACACACACACACACACACACACACACACCCATCAGGACGCCTGCGGCTCATGTGGGTGCCCTCATTCCTCAGGGGTCAGACATAATCCAAGAGCCGGAAGATACATAGCGGGGACCTCGCTAGAGGAAACTACCCATGGATTTAAGTAGGTACAAGACAGACTCGGGTACGTATAGGATAAGCTCAGATTGTTGAAAGCCACAAACCAAAACAGAACAAACAAAACCAGGGCCTGAAGGCCGCAGGAAGAAGGTGTCATGTGATGATTCACAGACAACACTAGAGAGTTCTAAAAATATCCAGACAGCCTTAGTGAATCCAGCAACATCGCAGAACCCTGCCACACAAATAACGTTTGTATTTCTATAGTGAGGAATTTCAAAAGGAAATTAAGAAAGCAGTTCAGTTTATAATAGCATCCAGAAGAGTAAAATTCCCAGTAATAAACAGAACAAGGATGTGGAAGGCTTGCCCAGTGATGTGTTTCCAGTTGTACTGTGCTGCTCTAGAACGTTGATAAGGCGAGAGGAAATGAAAAAAGGAAATGAAAGGAGGGAATGAAAGGAGGGAATGAAAGGAGAGTGTATTTTTTTGTACTGAAAGAGTTTACAGTATTACAATACAGCGCTAACCCAAAACAGTCTGGAAGTGGGAGAGCTGATGCTCAGTCTTATGCAGTCGAGAGGGCCTCTGCAGAGCTAAAATAATCTCAGTAACCAAAGCAGACATCTGGATATAAGGATAGAGTTAGCACATAGGCCACTGGAATAAAGCTGAGTCTAGATGTAAACCTGTAACAGTTCCCTAGCAGTTGAGAACAGTCGCCATTTTTCCCAAGGACCTGGTTTCACTCCAAGCACCCACACGGCGGCTCCAGCCTCTGTAGCTGTAGTTCCAGGGGGTCTGCACCTTCCTGGCCTCCTTCAGTAAACATATACTCAGGCGAACACTCAAACACATACAAATGAAAGACATTTTCAAAAAAGTTTTAAAAATTATTTTTGGCAATGATTGCTCCCACTCCTTGGACAAAGACTAGTCTCTTAAACAAATGGTACTGAGGTAAATCTACCTGCCTTGTAATATACAAAAAGTAAGATAGATCTATACATAAAATGAGTTAAGACTATACAATTCATAGAAAACAGTGTAAGTCATCATGACTTTGTGTTTGGAAATAGAACTTAAATAAGACACTTAAAAGCACAAATAACAACAACCAAAAAGTTAAATTGTGGGGCTGGAGAGCTCGCTCAGGTGCTGGGATGGAGAGCTCGCTCAGGTGCTGGGATTAGAGAGCTTGCTCAGGTGCTGGGATTAGAGAGCTCGCTCAGCTGTTAGAAACACAGCGTGACATATGTTCTGCTCTTAGCACCTACATAGCAACTCCCAACCTTTCATAACTCCCGTTTCAGGGGATCCAGTGTCCCCATGTGGCCTCTTCCAGCACCAGGCACACATGTTGTGTGTATCCAGACCTCCAGGCAGAACACACACACACACACACACACACACACACACACAAACCTTATACATTATTAAACATCAGACAATGCCATGAAGAATGCAAAGAGACAAGATACAGAATCAAAGGATTTGCTAATCATTTATTTAACAGTGTTTAAATATCCAAACTTCTTAAAGAATCCCTGAGTTTTCAAAAAGACAGCCTGGATTTTTAAAAAGGCAAATAACTACATTAAACATTTCTCCAAATAATACACAAATGGCCAAAACAACACATAAAAATGTCTAATATTAGTATATGAAATGCAACTCAAACCCTTAGTTTATTACTTCCCACTTACTATGTAAAAAGAAGGAGAAGAAGAAGAAGAAGAAGAAGAAGAAGAAGAAGAAGAAGAAGAAGAAGAAGAAGAAGAAGAAGAAGAAGAAAAGAAAATACAAGAGTGGGTGAAGGCATGGAAACCAGAGCCCCAGTGCATTTCCTGTGGGAACATAAAATTTGCAGCCACTGGGGGAAAACAGTTTAGCAGTTCCTCAAAAAATAATATAACACAAAATTACCTCATGTCCCAGCTCTTATGATCCACAAAGAAACCACAGAGACCTACCTGTCTGTGCCTCCCTAGTGCTGAGATTAAAGGTGTAACTGTTTACATCGCAGTCCATTCCGCTGAAATGGTAGAGACACATGCGCTGTGTTCTTCTAAAGACACGACTGCTCACCCCATTTGTCATTGAGAACCTGAATGTTTCAAGTAGGGTAGACTGAATCCACAGCTGCCTTCTTAGCACACGTTATAAGATGTGTCCTTTTCAATCATCTATACAGTTTCATAAAATTATTCTCAGGAATAACTAAGGATACTTTTGTTAGAATGTTGAAGTTTCATATGAAGTTAAGATGAGTGACCGTTGACTTCCTGTATCTCCAAGCATGCACAGTCCCTTACCGTTGATTTATTTCTTCTCTTGATTTTGGTTTTAAGTTTGGGCCTGGTGACCACAATTTCAAACCTATTAATTACTACTTTATAGTTTATTATTCCTAGCTAATGTTTAGTTCACATCTGAGTCTTGTGCCTGCACATAGATGTTCTTAGTAAGGTTAGGTGTATTGTGAAAAGTATAATTTCAGTTTACTGTAAACTGCTTTCTGCTTTACCCAAATAATCTAACATCATCCAGTGGGTATGTTCAGCACTGAGAGCAGTGTAAGAATGTGTTCTTAAACACTGCTGTATCAAACACTGGCGATGCCCTGGGCCAGGTACACAGCTGGGCGGATGTTCATGTCTGTATAGACTTAAGGGTGAAGAGCATGCGAACTGACCGCACGCATCAGTGCAAGAAGGGGTAATTGTGTGTAAACAGGTCAGGATGGGAGGGAAGTTACTTCACAGAGTTCTTCGTTTTAGTCTTAGCACCCACTTAAAATTAGCGAGGAGGGTTGCTTGCTGACCGCAGCACATCTGGTTAAATGTCCTTAGATTGTTTGCGCCCTCATTCCTAAGCATGGCACCCATCGGTGGTTTGGACAGTTAGTTGTGCATGCAAGTGCACAGGCTAGAATTCCAAGTCATAGTGAAAATTCACACAATAACTATGTTTTTTTCAGGTTAGTGTTCCAAAAATGAAACATAAACCAACAAGGCAACAGAAGAAAGTGGTAAAAGGGTATTCTTCCCCAGAACCCGACATCCAGGACTCATCTGGAAGTGAAGGTAAAGATATTGATCGGAGACTGCTCACTGGGAGTAATTTTTAAGGAAATCTTTTACTCTGGTGTTAGGTATATGTAAGTGGTTTTCACATTAACTCAGGATTTCTATGGAAACAGGAAAGGGATATGACTACTGATTGGGTGCTGGATGAGCAGTCAGTCAGCTTAGAGACCCTAAGGTAAAGGCGTGGAGGTGGGGAAGGGAAGGCCGGCAGACGCGACGACGCGTGTCCGTACATGGCACACAGCTCCTCCTCTGCGTGCCGGTGACGTTGATGGCCGAGTTCAAGAAGCATCGTTAGAGTTTTGAGTCACTCCATGTTTCAAAAGAGTTTCTCATTCCTAAATAAGCCAGTAGTATTTGAAAGTCACTGACAGATGAGACTATAAATATGGAAAAGTCATGGAAAACTAGATTAAATAGTGTCTTGACCAAGTCAGATAAGGCTGTCTTCAACTATATTGAGATGTAATTAAGAAGGGATTAAGGTAACATCTTTGACATTCTAGGAAACTGAAAAAGTGTTTTCAATCTACTTTTCAACACAGTATCTGTGAACTTAGAGTAGATTTACTTGCAGGGGTAACACTAGAGGGGTAAGTGAGGCCATTAGATGATCCGTGAAGAGGCCTTACAAGAATGGGATCACAGTCCAGATGGGGAGGGGTCTTGATGAGTTCCTAGACTCTGCAGTGGCCGAGACCCTAGGCTTGGGGCATGGGGTGGGTGATAGCAGAAAGAAAGTGACTACTGCAGTGTCACTGTCCAACAGAGGAGACTGAAGCCAGCTTGCTCTTGGGATGAGTTAGCCTGGGCAGGGTCAGGGAGCCTGGAGGATGGGTGTGTGGGGTGTGTATAAGTCGGATGTACAGATATGTCTAACTCTTCAACTGCCTGTCTTATCAGTACCACTGTGTTACCTGTAATGTGTCTGCTAATATTTATTGACCACTTAATGCCTTACAACAGTGGAATGGGGCAATCCTATGATCCTTAGTTTAGAACAAGAAACCTTGAGAAAAAGATGGAAGCACAGTTGGAAGGGGACTGAAATGACAGCAGTGCTAGAGGGGAAAGGAGCTCAGGGCGCCGCCCTCTTCAGACCTGGGCCAGCGGGCCAGGGGAGGACAATAATATCTTCCCAAAAGTAAATCAGATTTGTAGACATTCTTTATTTTTATTTCATGTGCATTGGTGTTTTGCCTGCATGTATGTCTGTGTGAGGCTTTCTGATCCCCTGGAAATGAAGTTACAGACGCCGCGAGCGCCATCTAGGGGCTGGGAAATAAACGACAGCCGTGCTCACAGTCACTGAGCCGGCCCCAGCCAGAGTAATTCAGATGTCAAGTGGATTGTTTTAGTAAATTAAAAAGTAAAACTGATTACACAAATTAATTTCCAACTACTCTATTCAGTGTTACAGTTTTGATTTGATATGTTTAATATTTAAAAATGCAGAATTATAGCTGGGTTATATTTATTTTATTAGTGGACCATCCAAACCAATGCCTAGAAAAATTTTTATTACACAAGTCATTAAATTTAACTATAGATTGTGACTATAACTTCATTCTAAATGTCTTTCAGCTCAATCTGTAAAACCAAGTACACGAAGAAAGAAGGGGGTCGACCTGGGAGACATTCAGACTTCCATTGAGTCTATAAGACACACGCAGGAGGAGATTCAGAGGTAACACTTCTGACAGTGGCGGTTATAGGAGTCCAGAGGAGTCAAGCCCTGTTCCAGGAAAACATGCACACTCTGTGTTTATAACTGCCTCTATTACCTGAATCCTCAGACGTAAAGATTCCTCCCACACTGAACTACTAGCGGAAGGATGGAGTCATGAGGGTCTTCTCTCTCTGAGGGTAGAATGCTCTACTGCTAAAGGCACACTGGGCATGTGGCTGGGTAGACGTGAAGGCAGAGTTGTTTCTGAGAAGGCTGGCAGGCTTACTTGCTCCCGCGGTCCCCTCTGTATGGCTGATATGAGTGGTACTGTGCCATTTCTTAACTGAATACATGCATAGCAGAATAGTCACTGCCCTGAGACACATGCCATTCCATAATACAGTACCTAACAGTTTCCAACACTTAACTGTGGGCCTGGAGGAAACTAGTCCATGTTCCTGTCCGTGACAGAGACGAGCTGTACTTCATGCCTTTCCTCACAGTCCTGGGGAGGCGCAGACAGGCAAATCTCTGCCTGGTCTATATAGAGCATTCCAGGGGGTTGTGGGGGTGGGGGTGGGGCACTCTCAAAAAAGACAGAAAAGGAAGAACTCGGCCTGTCCACTAGCTTACTTTCCAGTGTCACTTGTTGTACTGTTTCTGACTATTCCCCGTGCTCTGAGCACGAGCTTGCCTGACTGCCACCGGTCTTCCTTCTGAGCCCTGAGGGGCTGCTCTAGTCAGTGCTGTTGGTCCCACTGGATGGCATGTGCACCCTGGGTATTACCAGGCCTAAATGGTGCTCACATTCTATAATTTAAGTATATGTATAAGTCTACTCGGTTACTTTGACCTTCTTTTTTTCATAGCACGTTTCAAAAAAAAAAAAAGAAAAGAAAAAAAAAGTCATGGTAATTCACTCATCAGCTCCTTTTGAAGATTCTATAAGTAAATTCACATTTTGTAGCATAAAAAAGGCTGTTGAATATTCTTCGGTTTGACCATGTTAAAAATTATGTTCCATTATTTTTTTCCTAAAGAATTTGGAATTTTTACTCTGCTCTTGTCTCACAATTAAAGATAAAAGAAACTTAATCAACTAAAGAACAAATCTTCTTCTTAAAACCACTCTTGTAATAGAAAAGATAAAATTATATTATATTTTATTATATATTATTTATATTTATGTTATACAAAATATTCATACAATATATTTTATTAAAAATAGAAGAAATATTTCTGCATCATTACATCTGTGTTTGGTGTGGGATCTTAAAGTAAAGTGCTTGGTTCAGTGTACTTAAAGCGTCCTAACCTGAAGCCCAGCAGTCTCCGTCTCAGGACAGGAGTTGATTGAGCTAGTTACTTTAAATAATATAATTAGACACTTTGTGACAGTAAAGTAGCAAATTATAATAATGATGTTTTATGATAACATTTCTAAAAACTAATTATAAAATGTATTGTTGCTTATTTTGTAGAAATATTATGGCTCTTCGAAATCATTTACTTTCAAGTACGCCTGCCACGGATTATTTTCTGCAACAGAAAGACTACTTCGTCATTTTCCTTCTGATTTTGCTTCAAGTCATAATAAACTTTATATTTAAGTAGACGTTCTCAACAGTTGACTCAATGAACTAGAAAGATTAGATATGACCTGGGACCAGTGTTCAAATTGGCTTGCTCTTTACTAAAGCGTCACAATATTTCTGAATCTAACAATCGAACCTAGGAGATAAATGTAGAAATGTCTGCCTACTTCTCCCATCTGTTATCCTCAGCCCGGGACGAGAGCTGCTGTGTGTGGTTATTACAGCCGGCTGTGTGTTAAGAGCCAGAACACTTTGATGAGACGGTGCCCACATGCGAGTCTAGTAACCCCACATGTGTATACAAGAGCTCTTCCCTGACAGCAGTGCTGTGTCTGCAGTGTGCTGTGAAGTATTCTGATACCAGTGTTCATAACAAAGATGCCGTCACTCCTATAAATACATCTGTGCTCAACTATTGTCTTCAGAAGACCGGCATATAACTTTCATTAGGGAATTACAATGGGAAATGATAGATAATAGACATATTATGAATAATTGAATACATTATACTGTTAAAACCATCTCCAAGTTACCTAGCTCGGTTTGTCTTCTTAGATACACCAAGAAAAAATATATGGGTGATCAGAATTAATATATTGTAAGGGACAAGTAGAAAATTTTTAAGAGTTTACACAAAATTTTCTAACCCCTAGCATTTAATGTTACAGATATAGGTGAATACATAGTTGTATGTACATATATATATATCACTATTAAAGACTGGTAAGCAGCTACAAGGATCTATATGTTACAATCCCACCGTAAGCACTTGCTAAAAAGGAATGGTCAGAGGTGTTATATAGGTTATGTGAAATCCTGATGATTTGTTCTTTTCTCTATGAAAAACATTTTAGCTTTCATTTAGACACAAGAGTGCTCCAGGAGTAAACAGAAGAGGAAAATGTAATATCTTACTTTAGAAGTCAGAAAAGGTGGTAAGAAAAGACTGCAGTGGCCTTTGTTTTAAGACATTAAAATCAATTTGCTTAAATGTGCAATAAGTTGAGCATTGGAGAATATCAAGTTATGAAGTTTATCATCTCCTTCCATCGTCCTGTGGCAAGCTACAGTTCTGTACAAGTCTTTATGTTCCAGCTCAGGCAAATTTTGTTCCTAAGAGGTTTTGCCTATTTATTCAGTTTGATGTTGTGTTTTTACATAAATATTTATTATTGTCAAAAACACTTCTTTAAAAAGTAGTTAAGTTTTGAAGCGTCACAAAATGTAGATTCTTCAAACTACAGGTTTTAGAAGGGTTCATTGAGTGACAACTAAGACAGCTGCTGGTCTGGCCGCATCTGCCTTCAACTAAGGAGACCGAGATACAAGTAGAGCTGCTCACCTCTGCGGGGACGGCAGCTGCGCGGCGGGGACCAGAGGCCGCTCTGTCTAAGGAGTACAAGCATCCTTAGGTTCCCAGGAAAAGCCATTCCCAACGTGCTGTTAGCACAACGATGCTGTATTTCATATGAAAATATTTTAAATTTTTAACAGCATAAGCAAGATGTACCTGTATCCAGTATTTCGTTATGGAGGTTTGGGTTATATTTCATATTTGTCAATATATTGTTTGTATTCATATTCTACTACCAATATTATGCTCAACTGCCTATTCATTGATGTGATATTTTGTAAATATTGTACAACTTGATCTTTATATGATTTTAAATTACTATTAATTTATATTATATATAACTTGATTGGTTGATCACTAAAAGTTGTTTCATTGTTAAACCCTGAAATGTTAAATTGTCGGTGACATGCCTTTGGGCTCTTTCTTAATCCTTTGTGTTGTTTGCAATCTGAACAGTGCTTTATTTGTATTGATATCCAAGGTTGGAAAGGTAATTGTTTTTGTTTTCTTAATTTCACCTTAGAGCTTATGTTAATGGATCCTTACCCAAGGAGTCAGGAACTAGTGAACAGGGTGACTGTTTCTTATACACTAAAAGCCCATGTGCAGTCAGATGCTTCTCTGATGCTTTTAGTTGTATGAGTTTCTTTCTGTGAACTGAACACAAAACTCAGGAATTGGTGGATTCATTTGTAAGTCCTTTAACAACATATAATTGAAGTTGAGTTTAGCCAGTGTGTGACCGATCTCGAACAATCTCCTGGAAGGGTTAACTTTCTTCATAAATGGTTCCTAGTGTGTGTGTGTGACTGTTCCAACTTGCTGAAAACTCACTGTGGTTTTAGGGTCTGTGACCATGGCCAGTTTGTTTCATCTGTCCAGAACTTCATTTTCTCACATAAAGTTTTAGATAATCATAACTATTGACAAAATTGTTAAATGTCTTTAGTTGTCTGCCATTTAGTGAGATATTGCTGGCTAAGAAAAGATAGTAATAGGTATATGAGGTGTTAGTATGCTACAGCAATAGGTATTTAACTAGTAATTCCTATTGCTACTGTTTTTTAGTATGACTTAGAGAGGGGCAGTGGTAATCTTTGTCATAGCTCAGTTGACAGCTTTGTTCCATTGAAAAGTTGGCCTTGTGGGATACAATCCTCATTTGATATTTCATGCTTTTGTGCCTTTAAGGAAATATTTTTGTTATTTTTTTGTTACAGAACCATAATGTGTTCAAAGTGTTTCTAGCTTATTTGTCATGAAAGGGTCATTTGTCTGTGTCACTTTATTTCCTTTTATATAGCTGATGAATACGTAAACGGTAGTGCAGTACTTTTATAAGGGTTTGTGTAGTTAACTATTTCAAATATATTCATACTCAGACATCAATGAAGTGAACTTGTCAGATTGTTCTGAGTATTGTAAACAGTGCCTTTTTGATGGAATTCACACTGTTTTGGGGTGTCAAATTGTGCCATATTCACAGAATTTTGTGGAAGGCAGTTTTAACTTTTTGAAGAATATCTTCACCAAAATTTTAAAAAACAAATGTATAAAACTTCATCTTTTTTCAGTGTTTAGCATTTCTAGTGAGCAGTAAATAGTTTGTTTTTGCTTTTTTTTTGTCTTATTACAGGTATGATGGCATAGATGAGACTGTAGACTACTTTGAATTATGTTAAATATAAATAAAGAAAATGTTCATGTTTATATCCAATTTTCCAACTTGACCCAGTGGGAGGAACCTTTCATAATTCAATAAGTTTACATTTCAACTTCTTTCTTATTTGACTAAATATAAAAAGAGATTCTTTAAAATGTATAACCTGCCACCACTGCATAATCTGGTTTCATTTTGTTATGTATTGTGTGGGTTTAGTATATCCAATTTTTGTTACAATTAAAGTACTATTTTGTTACAGTTTTTAATTGAAGATGGACTGTTAACATTGTACAGGACCAGTGTCTTATTAATAAGATTAACATATTTAGTGAGAGCCACAGGAAAACCTTGACAAAAATGAATGTTACTATACTTTATGAAGTATTTAGAAAAATCAGCCTCTTTATTTATCATAAAATTATTTTAATATCATAATATTGAAATTCTTTATTTGAAAAAATGCCATGAACCATTTGAATGATGAGCCACAGAACCCCAGTTGAACTTATTTCTACTTTTGGCATGTTAGATAGACATTTAGTTTTAAATACTTCAGTTAATGGGTTTATAAAGTCACACTAGCACTGGTCAGTTTTGTATGATAGAAATGTGTTGTCACCTGCAGTGTAAATATAGCACACTGTAGAATTCTCTTAAGGTGCATAGTAAATGTATAGATAGTCATGGGCGGTTTTGTAATGTATACATTTCTAATCTATTATTCCTAACCTGTTATGTTTGCAGAGAGAAAAGAATTTTTCTAATGATCTGTAAAATTATGTTAACTTCTACAAGTAGGTATTCTAAATAAACTTTTTTAAAAGAGCAATCTGTGATCCAGTGACTCTTGATATAATGTATTAATGCATAATGTACTGTTAATCTTATTTATTTGTGTGTGTGTGTGAGGGGGGTACAGACTTGACAAGTTGACAGGAATTTTGACAATCTCTAATGTATGTTTTACTTGATACTTTATATTCTTTTTAAAAAATAAGTGGAAATTATAAATATTTCATACATTAAAAATGAGGCTTATCTAAATGACCCCAAAAACTACACAGTAAGAATAAAGGCAGTATTTTTCAGATAAAAGCCTTCTGAATCATGACTACAGAGTACATTTAAGTAGAACCTTGATTGTACTGTTTAAATGTCTGAAATAACCCATTATTTCAGTGTAAAAATAATGCCCAGTGATGAATGCAACCAGGAAAAACAAAACAGTATCATTAAACACTGAAATGCTACCTCCCCCCAAGTCATTTATTACTGAGGAGACCATATTGAGTTATTGAGTAAACCTCTGCTAAGTTCCAGGAAAGTTTTACTCCTTTTCTCCTCTTTTCTCCCCATTCTAACTTGCCCCTCAGAGTTCACTTGCTTCTAGAAATAATGGCCACGAGGAGTAAGGAAACAGCTGTCAGTGTTAAACATCATTGAATAGTTACAAGATCACTTTCCTGCTAACTTTGACAGGTTTGTTCTGCATGCATCCCTTCTGGGTATTACAGCCCAGGGTGATGATCTACCAAAAGAATTTTGTGAGTAAATGACAAATACTTGACAGTACTTCGGGTTAGAAACAAAAACCTTTCTAGCGTGTCCACCTCGGAACTTTAAGGTGTTTTGTTTGTTTGTTTGTTTGTTTTTATTTTCCTGTATGTTACTCCAATTTGTTTGTTTGTTTGTTTTTTAATGAGGAAAGCAGGAACTACAGATGGTTCCTGAATGTAACAGGTCTGAAAAAAAGCTCCACAGCTATGAATCCAGGGCTCATGAGCTCCCTGACGCCTGTGTTTTAATACATGAAACATTTCTGCTTTGGGATTGTATGAGGAAACGAGGTTTCTGTGTTGAATCGTACATAGTAGATTGATCATCTATGTGGATAAAGGGCAAACACCTGCTTCTAAAGTGGTTAAAATAAGTGGAGTTTCTAGCCTGATCGCAGACAAGGTAGCACACCCCCACCCCAGCGGAAGACACAAGCCTAGATGTGGGGACGTCCAAGCTCTCCGTGTCTGTCCTGCATCCTAAAACCGTTTGCAGGAAGGCAAGGAGAGCAAACGAGACAGCAGGAAAAATGCCCGAGATGGGCGCGGTGCCCACGCCCCCTCAAGCGAGCCCTTCCCTGCATAGACCTAGCGGTACAGCGGCCAGGGACGCCTGCGGGGCGTGAGCCAGGAAGGTAGGGACGTCACAGGACCACGCGAGGCTCCGCCCACGGTTGGCGGGCTCCGCCCCCACCGCGGGCACTGGGCTCTTCCGCCTAGCGACTCGCGGGCTAATCTATGCTCGCCGCGCAACTGGACTTCCGCCTTTCTCCCCGCCCCTTCCGTTTCCTCCCTCCGGTGGTCCTAACCTAACGGAAGCGTTTCCGCGGTTCCGTATCCATGGCGTCCCAGGGGTCGGTGATGGCGGCCTTACGGGTGGCCGAGGTGCTGGAAAACATCGCGGACCGCTGCGTGGGGCCAGAGGGCGGCCAGGTGTTGTGTACGAAGCCCACCGGCGAGGTGCTGCTTAGCCGGGATGGAGGCTGCCTCCTGGAGGCGCTGCACTTAGAGCATCCCTTAGCCAGGTACCTCGCTTCTCCTGCCCGCCGCTAGGCGCGCAATTCCCTCAACCTCCCATCGGGTCCTGAGGCTTCGGTAAAACAGGGTAGATGGCGGGTCTTGGGCCCCGAACCTCATCACCTATCTCATCACACTTCTCCCTCTTTTCCCATCCCTGGGATCTTAGAATAAATAAGCTAAAATAAAGAAAGAAAAAAAAAAACTAAGGCTGTATGCCTGTAGCTATGAAAATATGGATTTAACTTGGCACCAACACAAAAAACCTGAGTTTTTTTTTTTTCCCCTTCCTATACAGGATGATAGTGGCGTGTGTTTCCAGTCACCTTAAAAAAACAGGAGATGGTGCTAAAACATTTATTATTTTTCTTTGCCATTTACTCAGAGGACTTCATGCAATCAGAGAAAAAGAAAAGGATTCATTCGCTTCTGAAAATATTCAGAGCCATAAAAGGCATTGGAAAAACTGTTGCCAGTGGAAATCTATTTCCCAGGCTCTGCTAACATTTCAGACACAAACACTAGGTTGTATTGTAGACCAACACTTAAGCAGGCACTACCTGTCTGTCTTTTCTTCATCTGCTGAAGGAAGAACACTGTGCAGGCGCTCTGTAGAGTTGCTCCTGGAAGCATACTTTTGTGGAAGAGTCGGAAGAAACAATCACAGATTCATCTCACAGCTGATGTGTGACTACATTTTCAAATGTATGGCTTGCGAAAGTGGGGTTGAGGTATTTGAGTTGTTGGACAGCTGTTTTGTAGAGTTGAATGTTGGTGTGACAGGCCTACCTGTTTCAGATTCTAGAATTGTGGATGGCCTTGTGCTTCCCAGAGACTTTTCTGTGTACTGCCCAGCAGATGGTGGCATTAGGATGGTGATAGTAACAGAAATCCTCCAGCCTCTGTTTTCATCGTCTGGCTCGGAGCTTGTTCTCAGTTCGGAAACCCAGTTTCAGGCATCTCAGTGCTGGATCATGGACAGGACAAAATCAGTCATGAACTACTTGCGTAGTCAGAATGTAAAACTGCTCCTGTCCAGCGTGAAGCAACCCGACCTTGTTATTTATTGTGCAAGACTAAATAGCATATCAGTTGTGGAGTGCTTATCATCTGAAGAAGTTTCCCTGGTCCAGAGGATCACTGGTCTTTCTCCTTGTGTCCTACCAGAGGTCGCTTCACAGTGTGAAATTTCTGACAGTACTTTGGTGAAGTTTTGTAAACCCCTCATCCTTAGATCCAAGAGGTATGCTCATCTTGGCTTGATTAGCACATGTTCATTTATACCTCACTGTGTGGTCCTTTGTGGACCGGTTCTGGGTCTTGTTCAACAGCATGAGAGAGCTTTTCATGGAGCATTTAAGATGCTTCGGCAGCTATTTACAGACCTTGACCTAAATTACATCATACAAACCAAACAGCAGTGTGACCCAAGTCTTCTTGCTTATGACAGTAGCGGAGAGAGTAATCACTTGCCAGAAACTGATAAGTATCAGGACACAGTAGCAAAGAACAAAAATAAATTGGAAACTCAAACACATCCAGAGGTATATTCAAGTTTGGGGGCTTCAGATATAAAATTGATAAGAGGTGAGCTGAGGCCAGCACACCGGGAGACAGCAATAGAGCCATCCCAAACCGATGACATACTGAAGTGCTTGTCTCCAGAAGAAAGCAGGATAAGTGATAACTGTGAGCTTCCAATTGAGTGTGATTCCCCTGGAAATTCTACAGCAAAAGACACTAGAACGGAAATTTCTTTCAAACATTTACTGGTCACAGATAATCCTGGAAAGGGGTACATGTCGCCAGTGATACCCAAGTCACTCAGTACCTGTATTTCCCAGGGTCATTGTTCGTCAGCTGTGCCAGCAGGCAGTGTTCTGCCAGTGGGTGGGAATTTTGAGATTTTGATGCATTACTACCTTCTCAGCTATGCCAGACAGTGCCAACAGTCAGACGAAGCTGTCATCAGCATGTTAATAGCTAATGCTCTTTTAGGCATCCCTAAAATCCTGTGTAAGCCTAAGAAAGGAGAGGACAGTTTCCCACACATGTACATTCGGCCTCTCCGTGCACCTCAAGCCAGTCAACCAATGGTAAGTGGTTGGCCAGGCTTCGAGTCAGTAGCTGGTAAGTACCAATTACTAACTTCAGTTCTTCAGTGTTTGATGAAAATATTAACCATTGATTTAATAATCAACATCAAGAGACAGCCTCAGAAAACTGGTGATGATGAAGAATCAGATGATGAACTCTAACACATGGTTTTTTGTTTTTAAGATTTATTTATTTATTATATCTGAGTACACTGTAGCTGTCCTCAGACACCCCAGAAGAGGGCACCAGATCTCATTACAGATGGTTGTGAACCACCATGTGGTTGCTGGGATTTGAACTCAGGACCTTCGGAAGAGCAGTCTGTGCTCTTGACCGCTGAGCCATCTCTCCAGCCCCCAACACTCAGTTTTTTTTGTTGCTCAAACTTTCAATCTGGGGCCAGGTGATGGCTCAGTGGGCAACGGCATTTAATGCCAAACCTGACCACCTGTGGTCCACACCCAAGAAGGAAGGAATGGATGAAGTCCTGAGACGAGTCCTCTGTTCTATACACATGTTCGCAAACAAACACTAAACGTTAGGAAAAAATGGATTCAGCTCAAGCTAAATATTAAAACAGGCTTCTGGCTAGCTGAAATCAGGCCAGTCCTTAAGAACATCAGTCCACCAGGCCATGCAGACACAGATGGTCAGCTCTGTAGAACAAATCCTGGCTAAATAAGGCCCCTCCTGTCCTGGGTCTGCACGAGTCCGTGTCCAAGGGAGCTTGTCTCTATATTTCCCTTTTTTGTATCTTTTTCCACGCCATTTCCTTGAACTTTATGTCACAGAGTCATGTAATCTCCCAGCTTGAACAAGGTCTTCACATGCCATCTTAACATTGTTTGTGAACATGAATATAAAGTGTTTTATTTAAAACACTTTTCTGTAGGCCAAATGTGTAAAGCAGTAAATAAAAGTCAAATTATCTTTGTAAAAAAGCATATAAGTTAATTTTCTTTTGGGGTGTCATTTGGTTCATTTCTGTTTCTACTGAGAAAATTTGGTTGGAGGCCGGGGAGATGGTTCAGCAGGTAAACCATTTGCCACCCAGTCCGGGCAACCCGAATTCCAAAGAGAACCAACGCCACAAAGCTGTGCTCTGGGCTCCACACCTACACTGTGGCACTAGGCTCGCACACACAGTAAATAAATCCAAAAATCTGCAACTTTGAATACCTGTTCAAAAATAGGAGTATTCATTGTGAATTCTCCTTTGATAATTAGAAGTTAATTCCAGAAAAGATGGGGAAATTGTTCTTTTCATTTTCTCCTGGTTCTTCAGTCTTATAAGGATTTCATGCATTTGCTAGTTTTTCTTCATTTCACTGCTTGGCCAGATTTCAGTAGCAACAAATAATTTGAAAGTTATTTCTAGTGTACATCACAAGTGTTTCCCTGTCACTTTATTGTGTATGTAGTCATAAATAAGGACAGTGTCTTCTCCTTTTAGCAATTGTAATACCCAAAATAATGTTTTGTTTACACCCGTGTTGAAATGTGCTTGTTAAGTATCAACCCATCCCCTAAATACACGCGTCTAGTCTATTCATCAATAAATAAATTCTTAACTGTGCAAATCCTAGGCTAGACCGTCTGCTATGCCTCTGAGTACTTTCTACAAAGTTAGTGGGTAGGAAGATGACATTGGCTTCTGGCTGGATTTAGGAAAATTAAAACAAACATCTTTATGTTTGCAAACCTCCTGACTAGTGGTGTGTTTGTGAACTGCAGTGGCCTGGGTAGCTCTGGGAAAGGAGTCTGCTGCACAGGCTTGAGGGACCCAGGCTGAATCTCCAGTTCCTACCTACAAGGCAGGCTTAGCTGCTTGCCTCTCATCCTGCAGCTGGGCGTGGCCGTCGGGGTGCACACAGGCAGATCCCTGGAGCTTGCAAGTCTGCCAGCCAGTCTGGTTAATTGATTGCTCCAGATTTCAGTGAGACACCCTCTCAGAATAACTGGAAAGCAATAGAGGAAATACATCCAAAATCAGCTCCATCCTCCCCTTCCGTCCTCCCCTCCCGTCCATATGTGCATTTGTACTTGAACACCCCCCCACACACACACACCCATAGTATCTTCATGCTGTCCCAGATTTTTATATTACATACAGCGCCATCTTAAAAGTTTATGCCGTATGATGCATTATTTCAATTTTGTAGAAATGGGGAAATGATCTCAATTCATAGATGAAGGAACCTTCATTAAATAACTGTACAGTTTTTCTGTCCATTTTTAATTGACTGGCAGGTTGTTTTTGCTTCATTTTCTCTTTTGTTGCTTTGAATGCTCTTCAGTCTTGAAGTAATCAGACCTCAGTAACCTGCGAGTTTGTCTTTGATAGGTTGGCACCTTATGTTCCAGTTTGCATAGGTGACTTTGCAGTAAAATGTGCACATTTACCAGGCGTGCTGACACACACCTTTAATCCCAGCACTTGGGAGGCAGAGGCAGGCGGATTTCTGAGTTTGAGGCCAGCCTGGTCTACTAAGTGAGTTCCAGGGCAACCAGGGCTATACAGAAAAACCCTGTCTCAGAAAAAAAAAAAAGTGTGCACATTTGGTGAATGAATTAGTCACATGGTGCTCATGGAGAACCTTGAGCTCATAATTTTCTTAAAAATATCCACAGGCAAAAAAATCTCAGGGAGGACAGACAGTGTAGGGAAGGCCAGTCACGTGTGTGTGTGTGTGTGTGTGTGTGTGTGTGTGTGTATGTGTGTAACCCAGGCTCTGGGCGGGGTGGAAGCCAGGGTCAGGAGTTCAAGGCCAGGCTGGGTGGCAGGAGACCAACTTGAGAAAGAAATCAGGCACGTGGAGGGAGGGAGAAAGGAAAATGGAAAGAGGTAGAACTGCTCTCCATAAAATAAGACTAAATTAATTAATTAATAATACTAACATTAAAGTTTTATCCCTCATTGATAGATTTAAAACAATGAGTAATCTTTACAGAGTTAAAACTGGGGTGTTTACATCCTTGGCTTAAATCGATTTTTTTTTCCTGTAGATTTTCAAGACAGGGTTTCTCTATGTGACCTGGAACTCACTCTGTAGACCAGGCTGGCCTCGAACTCAGAAATCTGCCTGCCTCTGCCTCCCGAGTGCTGGGATTAAAGGTGTGCGCCACCACCACCCGGATAAGTATATCGTTTTTAAACTAATTAAATTCCACAAGGGTTTTGAGGGGACCTGTAGTAAAACCAGGGTACAGGGAGGATCTGAAATAAGGAGTGTGGACAAGGGGAGGTGTCGAGCCGGATCAAGACCGTTTTCCTGTTTTCTAGTGCTGCACGAGAAATAATCGGAACACTTAGTAAAGTTCCTTACTGCTCTGGGTCTCTGGGGCTGGCGGAGCTCGTTTGGACTTCGTGCAGACTCACTGGGTGAGCCAAAGTGCAAGCGAAGAGAACTCGGCAGCCTCGCTCGCAGCTCGGTGGCAGGAGTGTCGGTGGCACTGTGTGTGGACTGGACATGGAGGCAGCTAGCTGCTTGGAAATCCCGTCTGCTGTACCACGGGAAGGCAGAGAAGACAAATGTGCCTCCTCAGCTGACCCCTGTGCCGTCACATCCTCCCACAAGCACGCATCCTCCAGGAGCCTTTATCAACCTCATGTCTTCTTGAGCCTGCGTGAGCCATTTTTATCCTCAAACCAACGGGCATTAAATAATTGAACATCTTTGAGCTGCTTCAGCCGAAAGAGCTATTTACTCATGCTATACAAGAGAGAAATGTCTTGGGGTTTCATGTTTCAAGCCGAAAGCAATGGGATGGATGAATGCAATTTAAGCACCGTCCGGAACCTGCACATTCTCTCCCGGAAGGGGTGCTGCACTCCTGTTATCTGGAACTGCTCATTCTCTCTCTGAAGGGGTGCTTGCACTCCTGTTATCCAGAACCGCTCATTCTCTCCCCGAAGGGATGCTTTCACTCCTGTTATCCGGAACCGCTCATTCTCTCTCCGAAGGGGTGCTGCACTCCTGTTAGCCGGAACTGCTCATTCTCTCCCTGAAGGGATGCTTGCACTCCTGTTATCCGGAACTGCTCATTCTCTCCCTGAAGGGATGCTTGCACTCCTGTTATCTGGAACCGCTCATTCTCTCCCTGAAGGGGTGCTTGCACTCCTGTTAGCTGGCATAGGGAACAATCCGGTTTCCACTTTGTCTTAGCTGTGAGTGAGAATGTGGACTTGTCTGTGGCTGAGGTCTGACCACAGTCAAGGGCGGTACCCTGGGGGATGATAGGCACAGGACCGAGGGGTGGAGCTTAGATGATCAAGCAGGGCCATTCCAACCCCCTGGACTGTATCCACTCAAGACCCTTGTGGGAGGGACGGAAACCAGTCTCTGCCTGATGGGCCTCTTTACAGCGGTTCCTTCGTTCCAGTCAAAGACCTGTTGTGGCTGTGTGAAAAACTAGACATTTTTTAAGTAGCCAAAACCACTAGCCATCTAGCTTTAGACTTGATCAACTTTTTTCAATACTTATTTTTTCCAAGATGCTTTTGATTTGGGGATTTTGGGGGTGGGGCTGTGAAATATATTTAATGAAAACAATTCATGTACAAATGGCTTGCATTGCTTGTTCAGAAGCTGCCGTGGTATCAGCTCTCCAGACTTCAGGTAGCACAACACTCCCTGTTTCTAGATACATTCTCAAAGCTCCAGCAAAATAGTCTCCTCTATGGAAAGTCTCATGGTTGGATATATTTAAGATTATTATTTTTATTTTTAATTATATGTGTAGTGTGTGTGTGTTTTCATTCCTGTGGAAGCCAAAGGCCTCAGTCAGATTCCCCTGGAGATAGAGATGGGTTGTAGGCCATGGATAACTGTCAATCATGCAACGACAGTGACTAACATGGATCTGAAAACTGAATTTGAACTCAGGTCCTGTACAAGTGCCGTTTACAGTTTTCATCCCTTCAGCCCCTGGACTGTCGTCTTAGTGTTTAACCACTTTGAGTTTTGTAGTCCCTGAAGGCACAGACATGCTTGTGGTACTGAGAGATACGCGTTTTTCCTAATCACAATATCTTCCCGTGCCCTTGTTCCAACATGGAGATCTTCGGGGACTTTTTATTCTAATCTGGCTGTGGATTAGGAAGGTTGTCCATTGGAAAAGAAGCAGCCTTTTCCAATGAGATTGTCTGCACCTCCTAACTGTCCCTCACAGACTAAAACACATTCTCTGAAATGCAGCATGTGTGACTGTGTGCCGCCTACCCATGGACCTCTAGTCATGGGAGTGGCACACAGCCTGAACCGCCCCGAGACTTATTTAAGAGGAAGCGAACAACATTTTAAACCATCTTCTGTGGTGTGTGGCATTGCTTATTTCAGATGTTTTGAGCTGAACTTCATGAATTGGTAGGGAGAAAAAAATGGCGCTATTTTCCCATTATAAGTTGCCAGTAGATGTCTCTCAGTAGACAGAATGAGAGGTTGATGAGACCATGAAATCTGATTGAGAGGACATAGAACGTGTCCTTTCAATCCACAGAACATGCATAGAATTTGAGTAATTTTTTTTCAAATTTGAATAAATAATGATGTGAGATTAACATTATAGGCCCTGGGGTACACAGACACTTTCTCTAAATAACAAAACTCCACCAGCAAAAGCCTTGAGTCACTGGGATACAAACAACGAAACGCAGTGCATCTTGGTTTATATGTGAAAGAAGAAATGAAAGCACAGACCCAGCTATCGCACTGAACACCATACCAACCTCAACAGACCAGACGGCGGTCTCGAACGAAGCAAAAATCAAACGAGCAGCTGTGACTCGTGGTCTTTACCCCTTCAATGTGTAATTTTCCTGTACAGCCCTCGCTCAGACCGAGATGTTGCCACCTTGGCTGCTCCCGCCCTCTCCTGTTCACCCACAGTGGGGTGCTGTCCTCCACGGACTCCTGGGGCATTCCAGCATTCGGTCTGGTTTTTGCCTCTGGCAATGCTCAACATCATGGTGGGGTCAAACCTGCTTAGCTCGTAGCATCTGTGGAAGGGCCAGAGTTCCCGGACACCCTTTTAAGTGGGAAGCACAAAAGTCTTCCGACTCAGCCCCACATCCTGAGGTTTCCACCCCTTTTACCCCTTCCAGAATCATCAGCTGTGGACAGGGGTGTGGACCTGGGTTCAGCACACAAGCCTGGGGGAGGGCTTTGAATCAGCACAATGACACTCAACTTATAATTTCGTATTTGGAAGACGGGTTCTCAAGTTCAGTTATTCAACTCTCCCACTGATTGAGGCCAGTCTTTGGATCTTATGTAGGAGATCAAGCTTTACAGATTGAATACGTGGCAGACTCTGGAGGAAGTATTCTTTGAGTGTTATCGGCTTCTATAGACATCATTGTCTTTCATGATCCTTGACTAGCTTAAAGATTTGCAGAAAGCAAAGTTATCTTGTAGAGAGCTGATGGGGATTCTCACTTTTAAAACATGGATGCTGTCCAGTGAAGGTGGGACACTCCCACTCTGACAAAGGCTAGTCCTGCATTACCAGCGTACCTGCTTCCTATGACTAATAAAATACCAGGTGAAATTGTCCTAAAAGCAGGAAAGGTTTATTTTGGTTTATGTTTGCATGGTAACTGACTCCATCAACTCTGGGCCTGTGGTGTGGCATATCATGGGGACTGGGGACCGTCCTGGGCAGAGCTGCTCACATCATGGAGGTAGGGAGGGATTTAGAGGGAGAGAGGAGGGAGGGCCAGGAACGGAAAATGAATAATAAAAATATTGGAGGCAAAAGATGCCCTTCCAGGGACTGCCCCAACTATGCCAAGTCCTGGCGGTCTCACCACCTCCCTGCAGTCCAAGGGCCTCAAGCTCCAGTCGCTGGCTTCCCAAAGACCCTGCCTGAGAGCGCTGTGTCATTGAAGACCAAGCCAACTCATGGGCTTTGGGAGCGACATTTCTCACCCAACCCCTGATAGCAGAGGCCAGGTCAGTCTTCTCCTTTGGAGTCTCTCTAGAGACAACACTTGAGGCTGGTCTCCTCACCACAGAGGAAGGAAAGGACAACCTCCCACATACTTCCTTTTAGAGTTGTATAGTAGTAGTTGTTTTCAGACTTCCCTTTAATACCCCCATTCTCTGGCAGCTTAGTCCCATCCCAAAAGAAAATGTGGGTGAGCGAAGGGAGAACCCAGAGTTTTGAAGTGACCACTTATTCAGGAGCTAAGAGTTGTCTGAAAAGGCAAGATCATGATGTTTGCCACCTTTGCTGGACACATTTGCATCAGATGCATTAGAGGTTCTAGATTGGATGCACTAGAGGTTCTAGATCAAATGTGTTAGAGGCTCTAGATCAAATGCATTGGATGCTCTGGATCAAATGCATTAGAGGCTCCATATCAAATGCATTAGAGGTTCTAGATCAAATGCCTTAGAGGTTCTAGATCAAACGCCTTAGAGGTTCTAGGTCAGGGTTTTTGTGTGTTTGCACAGCTGAGTGTGGGGACTGCTGCTTGGGGTTGTTTTGTTTTGTTTGGGTTTTTCTCCCTTTTGCCACCGTTTTTTAACTAGTTCACTTACATAACCACACTGGGGAAAGTCAGGGAAACAGATGTGCTTGCCTTAGCGAATCAGGGTGGAAAATTAGATACCATTGGCTGCCTCTCTCTCACACCTTTTTCTCCTAAGTTGGCTTCTGCACAGATTGTGGACCTGCTACTAGGATCTTGGCATCTTTTTATTCATATTTCTGTTTTTTGGTTTGGTTTGGTTTGGTTTGGTTTGGTTTGGTTTGGTTTGGTTTGGTTTGGTTTGTTTGGTTTGGTTTGGTTTGGTTTGGTTTGGTTTGGTTTGGTTTGGTTTGGTTTGGTTTGGTTTGGTTTGGTTTGGTTTTTTTTTCTAGACAGGGTTTCTCTGTGTAGTCCTGACTGTCCTGGAACTCACTCTGTAGACCAGGCTGGCCTCGAACTCAGAAATCCGCCTGCTTCTGCCTCCCAAGTGCTGGGATTACAGGCGTGCACCACCACGCCCGGCTTATTCATATTTCTGAATGAAAGAAAAAAAAAGCACAATTAGTCCAGCTTTTAAGAGAGGCCGGCTTCAGCACTGTGAGGGAGGAGCATTTGAGTGACAAGGTGGGGTGGAGAGATGGTTGGATACAGGACTTCAGGAGGTAGGCGCCCAGAAGCTCAGCCAGTTTCAAGAGTCTGTTCAAAGGGGGAACTTTACTGCTGTCATTGGACAACTGGGATTCTAACCAAGGGACGTGGGAGGGTCATCATCGCCACGCAAGGACCCGGGGAGGAGCAGCCGCAGTGAGGACGATGAGAAGGGCAGTGTGGGAATCCTCAGCTCTGCAGCCTTGTGCCGTCAACATCCAGCCGAGGGACTTGCTGTGGCACGCGAAGAAGCGGAAGACCTGCCACGGATCTCTCCCTGGAGCCGAGGCGGTTCTGTGGACACGGGAGCGGCCGGTGCCCGAGGAGGGAACCTGGGAGGCGAGCAGGTGCGGGTGATGGAGGAAGGGGCCAGCCTGGTCTAAGCGGGCACACGGGAAAGCGCCGCACCAGCCTAAGGACTCCAAGGACCCAAGCAGGGTGACAGCACCTCCCCCCAGCAGCTCTCCGTTCTTCTGTGACCTTCGGGATCACTGCTGTGTGTCCGGGAATAGAAGGAAGCTTGCTCTGCTCCAAGCTCGGGCAGTGCTTCGAGCCTTTCCCCTCCTCTTCCTTCGTGTGCATTTTGGACAGCAAACCCACTTGTGACTGTCTAAAGCCTACAAATCCCTTCGCCACCGTCCCCCAAAAAGATCTCTCTGATGAACATTAGACATTGACAAAAGAAAGAAAATGAAGATTTGGGAAAAGGCAGGGTTCTATTTTTCCAAAAGAGCGATCGGTTAAAATCGTGGACTTCAGAGTCACAGTCCCGGGGCTTTGAATCCTGGCCTGCCACGCCACATGCTGGGCAGGTACTTAACCTCGGTAGCCTGGGCCTCATTTGGAAAATGGCCGACCTGCACCTCGAACTTTAGAAATTCTGCATCTGAAGTGTCTGGCTTGCACTAAGACCCAAGTTGCAGGGGTCGATTTTGTTTGAGGTAGTAATTATGAAAGTGACTAATAAACATAAAATGATGTAAAAATACATAGAGTGTGTAAATTTTATAGACCCTCCTCATTTATTTTTTTTTTAAATAAAATTTGGGGATAAAAAGGGACTCAGATTACCTCACAGATGGCAATCTATCTGTCTCTCTCTCTGTCTCTCTCTGTCTCTCTCTCTCCCTCTCCCTCTCCCTCTCCCTCTCCCCCTCCCCCTCACCCTCCTCTCTCTCTCTCTCTCTCTCTCTCTCTCTCTCTCTCTCTCACACACACACACACACACACACACACACAGTGTGTGCCTCCTGAGCCTTAAGAGTAGGGGTTGTGTTGTACCTGTGTGGATGGAGGCCAGGCACCCCATGGTCAGGCGCTCACCCATTTGGCTCTCTGCGATGGGCTTCGGCTGCTGAATAAGACAAGCAAGCCAATTACGGGCTCCATCACCCTTGTACACGATGAGGGAAAACCAAGACAGAGTTGACAATAAACGTGTGGAAGAGAAAGGAAAGAAGGAAGGAAGAAAGGCAGGCAGGGATGGAGGGAGGGAAGGAGAGAAGGGAGGAGGGGGGACGGAGGGAGGGAGGGGGAATAACAAAAATATTGAGATGGAAAAGAGAAAAAAAAAGGAAAAGAATCGTAATTAGGTTATAAAAACATCTTCTTTCTTTCATCCTAAAAAATAACTTTATGGACACACACACACACACACACACACACACACAACTTTTTGGGTGTGGTGGCTCCGATAGGAATGGCCCCCATGGACTCATGTGCTTGAATTCTTGGTCTACAAAGTGGCACTATTCGGAGGCGTGGCCCTGTTGGAGGACGTGTGTCAGCCTAATGCTCAGGCTGGGCCTGGTGTGGCATTCCTTCCTGCTGCCTGTGGACCCAGATGTAGAACGCTCAGCTTCTTCTCCAGCACCATGCCTGCCTGCCTGCCTGCCTGCCTGCCTGCCTGCCTGCCTGCCTGCCTGCCTGCCTGCCTGCCTGCCTGCGCACCCTCCCTACCTCCTGCCACGATGATCATGGACTGAACCTCTGAAACCGTGAGCCAGCCCCAGTTCAATGTTGACCTTTCTAAGAGTTGCCTGGGGCGTGGTGTCTCTTCACAGCGACAGGACACTGACTGAGACACTGGGCATTTACCGTGTGCTCAGACCCAGGCGAAGTCCTTTTCAATATGGTGACTACGTAACCTTCAGAATCACCTTACTTTGGACTGGAGAGATGGCACAGTGGTTAAGAGCACTTGACATTCTTGTAAAGGAGCAGAGCTCAGTTCCCAGTACTTCCTTCAGTGGCTCAAGACAGCCTGCACCTCCATGTCCTGGAGCTCCAGGACCTTCTTCTGGGCTCTGAGGCACTTGCACTCAGCTATGGACGCTTTCTCTCTGTCTCTCTGTCTCTCTGTCTCTGTCTCTGTCTCTCTGTCTCTCTCTCTCTTACTCTCTCTCTTACTCTCTCTCTCTCTCTCTCTCTCTCACACACACACACACACACACACACACACACACACACACGCTCTCCCTTTCACACACATACACACATTTTTAAAATAAAAATAAAATCTTCAAAACAAAAGAACGGCCCCACCTTGACCCTCTTGATACCCACCCCATATACCCACCTTATAAGAAGGAGCCTGGGGTGGGGTAATCTTTCCAAAGCCTCATTGTGCCAAACAGCCTGCAGTCTGGCATATGTCCTGCCCCTATTACCAATACAGCCAGGGATGTAATCAATAGATAACACTTTAGGGTTCCAGAATTTAGAGATGTTATTGCTTAATCGCAATTAGTTCCAAATTAATGTACTATGCAATTTAGTCAATATTCCAACAAGTAATGTTCATCTCAATCGAGACCTCAATGTTTTGTCTTATAAGCTTAACGATTATGTATCAGGGCCAGAGCGATGGCTCCACGGGCAAAGGCACTTGCCACAGTGGTTGGTGGCATGAATCCGGTCCCCAGAACCTGCGTGGCAGAAGGAAGGCAAGCCCTCTGACCTCCCCGTGCTCACTGCGGTGCATGCGTACCCACCAACCCCCACACAGATAAAGAAGCGAGCCAGCAGAGGTGGAACTCTAATGTTGGGGTTCACAGAAGAATCTCAGAAGGCTGGTGTTCCACACACAGGGCCACCACAAACTCCAGTGTGTCACCTCCGTGGGGTCACTCCGCTGCGGTGAGTTTGGGTTCTACTGCTTTTCAGTAAAGAGACCTTGAGGGGCCTGGAATTTGGTTTCCAAAGAACTCTAATTTCCCTGCAGAGGCCTATGTCAGATCTCTACATCAGCTTTCTAATGTTAATAAATAATGATAGTTTTCAAAAGAAGTCATTTGGATCATTGGCCTTCGAGATTAATTGGATAATTAACTTAGGAGAGAGCCTATGAAATATATATACAGTGTGTTATAAATCCTGAGGATTTATGTCCTGGTGCTCACACTAGGCCTGGATGTTAGAAACTCTCTGCTGCTCCTTCTGCCTTTTCTTCCTTAAACGCAGAGTCGAGCTCAGGAGTTAGAGCTTGTGCTGCTCTTGCACAGGGTCCGAGGTCGGTTCTCAGCATTGACACTGGGTGGCTCGATGACCTGTCACTCCAGTCCCAGGTAGACCCGAAGCCTCTGGCCTTCACAGACACCAGGACTCGTGCACATAGAACTCCTACACAGACACACCCAAACACAGAAGGTAAAAGGTTTTAAAATCTTTGAAAAAAAAGTATTAATAGATATCCCAAAGATTATTTGAACTCAATCATAGACATAAATGTGACATGCAATATTATACAATACTATAAAACTTCTCAGAGAAACCATGGGTGGAAATCTGTGTAGGCAAAAATCCATGTGAAACAACTGATTCATTAGACTTAAAATTGACTTAAACACTGTTCAGAATCAAAGGCAAGTAACAGACTTAGACAAAATATATATAAAGTGAATGTCTCATAAAAGACTTCTACCAAAAATATACAAAGAACTACTAACTCAAAAAGAAACAGTGGACCCAAAATAAAAACTCAGGGCCTGAGCTTCAATAGGGTTGCTGGGCTCTCTCGACTGACCCAACCCTCCTTTTGTCCAGTTCTTCAACATCTTCAACTTCTTGAAGCCTTTTTCTAATCTCTATTGGGTCCCCAGTGCTTCTGCGTAATTAAGCTATTTCTGTCATTTGACGGGATCCTGGGAGAATGGACACCCTGTCAGCCATTTTGAGCATCCTGACCTGGAAACCTGCTCTTTTAACAGTTCAGATGAGCCCCAACAGTGTGGTTTTAACAACCAAAGCAAACTGAAGGAACCCAAGGGGGAATTGACTCCATTCATAAGGAGTTTGCCACACAAGCGTGAGGATGTAACTTTAATCCACAGAACCCATGTCAAAGCGGCGTAGCTGGGAGTGCTTGTCATCCCAGCACTGGGGAGGCAGGGACAGCCAGGTCCCTGGGGCTTGCTGCCTAGACAGCCATAGCTCATCAGCCAGCCCCAGGTCCCACTAAGAAGAGATCCTGTCTGAAAAACAAGACAGCTGGTCCCTGAGGAGCGTCATCTGACCTCAGCCTCTGGTCTCTGTGCACCTACCCATGTATGTACACTCACACACAGAAGCACACCAGTACACGCAGGAGCCCAGAGAGAAATCTAGAGAGAAGACTGGTGGAAGATGTTCTCAGTTGCAGTTCCAAGATCTTCCAAGCCACTCTCGGCCCTGGACACCTTGACACTAAATCAAAAAACCGCACCCCAGTCAATGAGAGGCCGCGGCAAAGGGAGGGGTTGTATGCTTGAGTTTCTTCTGTGGGCCAGCTAAAATGTACATGGTGTTGACTATTTTAGCTCAACAAGTAGCACAGGCTGTATTTGTGCAACCAGTGTCTGGATCAAAATGCAGTGCCCACACCAGGAAATCCTGTCATGGCTTCCTTCAGGGGCCAGCCCCAACCCCAGCCCCTCTGCAGCAGACACCCTCGTAACACACCTGGAAGGTGAAATCATGCTCTTCTGCATCTGGGACTTTCTGTTTGTGAGAGCCACTCCCCGTGTCGTGCACAGCTGCTGTTGTCTGCTGTCCACCCCCCCCCATTGCGCTCTAACAAAGAGATGGACTGCAGGATGATTGCTCAGTGGTACTACCAGTTACATCTTCTTTCTAAGTCTTTATTTCATCTCGTTTATTTATCTATTGTGTGTGGGTGCACACCTGCGTGTGCACATGTGCCTCGGTGCACTGGCAGAGGTCAAAGGACAACTTACAGCTCTCTTCTTCCACCATGAGGGTCCCAGGGATCGAACTCAGGTCCTCGGGTTTTGATGCTGGGTGCCCTTACTCACTAAGTCATCTCGCTAGCACTCACTAAGCCATCTTGACAGCATCCCACCATCTTTCATTTTCATGAACGGCATCTGATCTTGACATTCTGAAGGGCTCAACTGTTGAAAATTAAGTCCAGTGCTGCCAAGCAGCATTGGCACACATTTTTAAATGCAGCTCTCAGGGGCCAGAAGCAGGTGGATCTATGAGTTTGAGGCTAGCCTGGTCTACAGAGGGAGTTCCAGGACAGTCATGGCTAGGCAGAGAAACTCTATTCTTTGCTAACAACATTATTCTTGAAATAACAAAAGCTGATGGGTCAGCTCTTGACTGAAGATGGTGTCCTCACGAGTTCACCATCACCGACTGTGATGGTTTGTATATGATTGACCCAGGAAGTGACCTCATTAGGAGGTGTGGCCTTGTTGGAGTAGGTGTGTCACTGTGGGTGTGGGCTTAAAACCCTCAACCTAGCTGCCTGGAAGTCAGTCTTCCCCTAGCAGCCTTCAGATGAAGATGTAGAACTCTCAGCTCCTCCTGTACCATGCCTGCCTGGATGCTGCCATGTTTCTGCCTTGATGACAATAGACTGAACCTCTGAGCCTGTAAGCCAACCCCAATTAAATGTTGTCTTTTATAAAACTTGCATTGGTCATGGTGTCTGTTCACAGCAGTAAAACCCTAAGACACCGACTTAGGGCCTAACTCTAGATAAATCACTGTAGCAGTTAAATTTCATTGATGTACTCTTTGGTACATTAGGAATCAATGCTGTTTGAACTGAAAAAAAAAAAAAAACCAGAAAAAATCAGTATTACAGTGCATTGGCACTAACATTCCTGAATGAAAAATGCTAATGTTTGGGTTAGAGTTAGTCCCCAACCTGATGCTATGGGGAGTTTGTGGTGCTTTTAAGTGGGGTCTAGGTGGGCGTTCTTATGTCATTGGGGTGATCTCCTCAAAAGGGAGAGTGAGAGCAAACTCTAGCTCTTTTCTTCCCTTCTGTTTGCTCCCCAGTTACATGAGGAATTCAACTTCCTCTGCTTCATGGTCTCGATGTGATGGGTCAACGTGCCACAGATTCAAGAGTAACAAGGCCTACTGGCCTCAGACCGAAACCTCCAACACTGTGAGCCAAAATGAACATTCCCTGCTCTTAAAGCTGATTATCGCCAGGCAGTGGTGGCACACACCTTTCATCCCAGCACTTGTGGGGCAGAGGCAGGCGGATTTCTGAGTTCCAGGCCAGCAAAAGAGCTGATTATCTCAGGTATTCTGTTACACTAACAGAAAGTTGATGTGATAGTTTTAAATGTTAACTTGCCACAACTCAGAATCATGTGGGAAGAGAGTCTCGACAGAGTACGTTTTTATTATCAGGTTGGTCTGTGGTGGCTGTTTTTACATTGTTCACTAATGTAGGAAGAACAGCCCATTGTGGGCAGCACCATTCCCCAGGCCAAAGGTCCCGAATTATGTGGGACAGTGGAAAACTCGATGACCAGGAAGCAGGTGATGTGAGTGTATTCATTTCTCTCTGATCTAGAGTGTGAATGTGATGTGACCAGACGTTGATTTCCTGCCTCGATTTCCCCAAAACGATGGGCCGTAACCTAGGACTGTAAGCCGAGCAAACCCTTCTTCCATTATGTTGCTCCTTGTCAGGGTATTTTATCACAGAAACAGAAAGGAAACCAAGACAAGCCGGCTAACACGAAAAGGATATGTTTAAACATCCAACTTGTTGAAACATACTTTACAAATAATTTACATAATAGCAAAGCACAGCTCCTTTGTTATATGGTGCTCTAAGTCTAAACAGGTACATCCAGTTTTATAACCATCATAATCAAGATAAAAAAAAAAAAATTCGTGACTTCCCAAACTTCCTTCATGGCCTCTCTCTGACCTGCTGGTTGCCTGTTAGCGGACCTAGCATGCTTTGGTGGAAACAGGTGAGCCGCCCCAGCTTCTGTCCTTGCTTTTGCTCCCTGCAGGGCCCGGCTCCTGGCATGTGAGCGTCTTCAGCACCTTGTCCTTTGCCAGCGCCCCACAATCCTAACACCTGTTTTACCTAAATCCCTCTCTTCCTTAATTTTGTGTGCAGGGAAACCTTTGGAGAATTTTTAGCAAAGGAATTACGTAATTCGATTTCCATTTCCCAAAAACCACCTAGCGATATAGGGGAAGATCCTTGCTTATGAGGCATACTCATTGCAGTTAGGGGAAAATATGTCTCCAGCTTGCTTTGAGATGGTTCACAAAGATGTGTTTGTGTTTTCATGTATATATGTGATTAAGATTGGTTAATGCTAATTGGCAATATTTCACGTTCACTGTACTTTTTCAGCTTTTTGTGGGTGTCTTAGTTACTTTTCTGTTGCTATAATAAAATATCTGGGCCAAAGTAACTTGGGGAAGGCAGGACTCCTTTCCCAGCAGACCGCAGTCTGCTCTTTCACTCATCGTTTGGATTTTTTTTTTTTAATCAGGTTTCTCGGCACTACTCCAGCAGCTTCCTCTGCACATTTGAGAGATCTAGATGCATATGTTGTAAATTCAGAAAGTAAGTTTGAGCTAAAATTATAAAACTTGGAACTGTGAGCATCACATGATGTCTAATCTACAGAGCCAAGCAAGATCTCCTAGGACTTGGGTGTGGTCAGATAGGAGGCTCAGTCTGCTCTTGGGGAACTGGAACCTGAGCAGTCTGGAAATGAGTGTGGTGCATTGACTCCTCCTGGTCTGATCCCACGCTTCCTGGCAAAGCATATTGACTCCCCATAGAGATTTACCAACAAAGGAAAGGCTGGTGGTTCAGGCTTGGAACAGTCTAGTTCCTGGGACAGATTTTGTGATCCATTGGCCACACCCACAAGCTTGGTTCCAGTAGTTCCCTTGAGGGTCATCCAGTGTGCTGGCAAAGTCTGTTAGAGAGCAGTCTGCTGAGGAGCCAGGCACAGCGCTGTGACAGGTCCCCAAAACGGAGCCTGCACAGCCGGCTGCCCCTCCCCTCGCCCTCTTTTCTCTGTAGCCTGCCGGGCAAGGATGTTCGTGATTCCACAAATGGAGGAAACTTCCCGGGCAGGGAGAACTAATAGAGCATTCTCTTTCTTGGCCACATCCCTTTGTAGCTTTGTCACCGTCCTGCTGATGTGCCACTTGGACTCAGAGCTTTCCTTCCACACGCCGTTTGCATTTCCTACACCAAGGCCCTTATTATTATTTCAAGAGCTTCCTCTCTGTGTGTGACAGGTCTGTGCTTTAAAGTTTTATTTTATTTCTGGGTCAGTCATATTCAAATAATTCAAAGCCAAAAAATGGCACGGTAGATACAGAGAAAATCTCCTTCCAACCTCCTCCAAAAGGAAGCGCGTTCCCTAAGTCACCAGCTTACACTGCTATGATCACTTGGTCACGTGTGACCAGGAAACACAGCTTCTAAATAGGTAGTGATAGACCCAGACAATGTTTCTACATGAGCATGGTTTGGGTGCCCCACTACTGTCTGTCTTCTTCCGCAGGACCCCTGGCCTTCCTCCCTGGGAAAAGGCCGCCATGTTGTCTACTGGGAAGAAATAGCTTGAGCAGAGACTGGAAGGGGATTTTGAGGAGGAATGTCTAAGGAGCAGGACCAGCAGTGGTCAACCCTGCCCTGACAGTGACAGGAGTCAGAGAACTGGGGCGTAGACGTCTGTGGTGCCAGGAAGAATCAGGAATGTTCCCCGGGCCGCCAGGGCCAAGTAGTTGAATTTGATTCTCGTGGAGGTGACGTATCACTGCAGGGCCTGAGGCAGAAAAGTGTATCATTTATGTTTTACACACTTCATTCCGTCTTATTTACCCCTAGCTCTTCGCTCTAATCTCCCCCAGATCCAACCCTACCTCCCCAACCTCTCCCAACTTTGGGTTCCCTTTCTTCTATAACAATTCACTGAGTTAACGTTTATGCCGACCATGTACTCATCCACGCATGCGTTGACCTACTAGGCACACCTGTAAAGGAAAGCGAGTATCGCCTACAAACCCTCAACTGTCAATCCCTTCTCAGTTAGGGGTAGGGCTTGTGCACCCCGCCTCTGTCCGTGACAGGACATGGGCTGGCTTGGTCTTTATACAGGTCTTACTCAGCTACTCACAGCTGTTGTGATCATGAGCGCAGCAGGGCCACGATGCCCAGAAGACTCAATTTCCCTCTAGTTTTGCACAACCTTTGACTCTTACAATGTTCCCCTCTCCCTTGACTGAAATGTCGCTTGAGCCTTTGGGTGGGAGAAGTGTAATACAGACGGTCCACTCGTTGCTGAGAATTGCACGGACTCCCTGCATATTGGCCAGTTGTGAGTTTTAGCAGTAACTACCATCCACTGTACGACCTCCTCTGATGAGGTCCGAGAACTTCATCACTGTCTAGGTATAGAGATACAAGTTTAGAAAGACTAATACTATGTGTATTTAGCAGGAAATATAGTATTAGCTTCACCCTTAGAAACTATTAGGTCCCCAACCATGGATTCTTGGCCAGATTTATAGTATCAGGCATGTTGTTTCCTCTTGTGTAGTGGATCTTAAATCCAATTAGAAAGAGTGGTTACCTATGTACAGTCATGGTACAACATGCACACCTTGCTAGAGTGGCCATTCCTATAGGTCACAGGATCACCGGTGAGAGACACTGTTGATGACTTTGTCACAGAAGCCTGCAGAGCACACTCCAGCACTATGAAAGCTAGCCAGTGGGAAGGAAGCTTCCTGTCTGGTGACAACTTGATCTCTCCAAGTCCTGTGACCAAAGTATGTGTAGTTTCGGCGATAGGGCCTTATCATAAAGCTCTGCCGGGCAAGCAAGAGCAATGACAATATCCTGTGTTGTTGTTGTTGTTGTTGTTGTTGTTGTTGTTTTTTGGGGGGCGGTCTCTGTGATATCCCTGACCAACAAATCATAAGGAGGTGTCTTACACCTGGCACTGGGCTTTTAAGTTAGCAATCAATTGATTCTTGGAGGAGTGTTATCACCTGTGTAGGGTAATTCCAATTAAGTTCTCTCTCTCTCTCATGTGATTATATATTATAAACATTTATGTAAACACCACACATACACAGACATGCACTAGTATATTTCTGTATGACTTTTTCAAACATCCTTAGTGTAAGTCATCCCCCTTTCTGTGCTAGCCTCTGCTCTACCCTGCCATGTCTCTCCTTACTTACTCTTCCTCCCCCCCCCCGTGTTCTACTGTCCCTCCTCCCCACCATTGTTACCAGGATTGCACAGGTCCTCCCAGTAAAACCTACCTTTGTGAGGGAGTGAAAGCCAAGATCATTGGAAGTGACGGCATTGATGAAATCTAAAAATCAGGAGTAATGAAGACAGAGTTGGAAAACATGGAACAAAAATTTTCAGGAATATAAGAAGGGAACTGGAGGTCTTATATGATCAATTCACACAATCCTGGCTCCTCTGAGGGGACATGGGGTGGTGACCCTGTGGATAACTCCTGCTGCACACCTGGCATGACAGCCCATCTGCTCAATGGGGGGAAATTTTCCACATGTCCTCTTATTCCAGAAGAGTCTGGGGTCTACCTCTGGCACATGGGCAGAATTCAGCCTTGTCTTGCTTTCCGTCCGGCTGAAGTGCTTCTCCTGCTCAATACTGATGTCATCGGAAACAAATGAAAGAATCCTCTCTCCCTCCCTCCAGCTGTCAGTATTCAGTTCAAGATGATCAAGGACAGAAGCATGAAGCCACTTAGTGTGGCCGGATATTTGATTGCTTCGGGACTCTTGTAAGCTGGAAAAACCTTGCTGGGTGGCTCAACCCTAGCACATACCTTTAATCCAAGAGCTAAATAAAGTCAGCCCTAGGTCAAGAGGCAGAGCTGGCAACCACAACAGGGAATGAACATAAGGAGGGTCATTGAGTTGGAGGAGATTTAAGACATTATGGAGAAGGAGCTTTTCCCTCTGGGACATCAGTGGAGTAGGAAGGTCAGCTGGGTGCTTTCTCTGGCTCTCTGAGGTAGCAGGTTTCTACCCCAGTGTCGGGCTCTGGAGTCTTCATGGAATGACTGGGATTTTTGTTTTTATAAAACAACAACTTAGTACGCCTTCTCCCTCAGTTTTCATTTATGGGTCACATAACCACTGTCTTTACCCTGTGGGTTCTGATGTCTCTGCAGTTCTTCACAGTGCGTTCTGGTAATCTGAGATCAACAGTTCACGCCGCGTCTCCCTCAGTTTTCTCCCTCACTCCCGTCTTCACCTCACATCGTGTGGCTTGCAGAGGGTGTGTCTGTGCTCCATCTCCATGGGTATTGATTACAAGCTTTGCTGCTTTGACTGGTTCACTCACTTCCTCAGCGGAGCTCCTTGCTTCCGCACTCTTAATTCTGAGATATTATGAGCATTGCTCAGACATCTCTCTAGCTCCGTAGAGGCACACTAGACGGAACAAGGAATGTGCCACGCTCCCTAGTCTAAATCTTTCTTGGATACAGTCACGGGATAGAATAGGCCAATGTGGCTGGTTGCCGTGGTAGCCCCAATAGATTCTGTAAGACAGAGTTCTACAGACTGAGGCAGAAAATGCCTCTTGGGGCCTGTGGAACTCCTCCAATATAGAAGCCGCAATTTTTCACTTGGCAATTTATTTTCCTTCTAAACTTCCCTTTTTTCCTGGCAGTCCGAGACCGAATAAATTCGAGAGAGTAAATTGTAACCCATTCTTTGAAGTAATATTACTGGCCAGAAACCTCTTTTCTTAAAACTGTAATGCTTTGCTCTAGTCACATTTACCCCCAAGATTAAAAAGGAGATCTCATTGAAAATATGAAACAATGAGTAGGATTTTTCCAGGAATTCTAAAGGTATAACTTCCTTTTTGTTATCTGACTCTCATGCAAAAGCCCTTGCAGGACATGTGGATGTTGGGCCTAGTCTTAGACAAAAGGCTCAGGTTAGAAGATATTTACATCTGAAGAACTGTGCCCTGGCCAGACAGGTGGGTGTTGGACAAGTTAAATTTGCATTTGAGTTAGTGCAAAGCTCAGAGCTTCCTCAGTGGAAGCTTACAGGAGCTGCCTTTTGTCTTGTAGACACCACCTAGGGTGCTTCTGGCCAAAACAACCTTCTTGGCTTATCCAGGTGTAGTTCAGGTTGCAGTTCTACCTTACGAAATATTAATGAGGCTATGTGGGACTTAGGAAGGCATTGGAATTTGGCCTGCCTACTCCACATAAAATCATAGGAAACTTCAGGTTTTACAGACAAAAGCTAGGTGTCAGGTAAAGTTTACTCACAGAGACTCATTTAGACTAAGATTGATATGGTCTGTGTTTGAGCTTCGAAATTTGTTACACGAGAAACATTTTACCTGGTTGATTTTACATTTCCTTGTGCCATATGGTTATGCTAATTGTTCCTTGTGCCTGCTTGGCTGGATACATCTTTTGATATGTAAATCTCATGCTCAAAAACTCCTGTTTTAGAAAAAGAATACACACTCGGATCTTAAACTATCTCTCTGTGTCCGGTGTCTGTGTTATCTTCGCCGAATCCATATCTTCCTGGGCCAAAAGTATCCTGGTTTTCCCTCAACTGCGATTCCTCGTGGGTTTGGTCTGTGGCAGCTGGTGGTCCTGCTCTGACCTTGTAAACCTGGAAAAAGGACTAAGTTTGGACCTGACATTGCTCCCTGAGACCTGGCCCTCAACATGCATACTTTGAAAGGGCCTTTGCTCCTCTTGGACTGAGAGGCCACTCAGATCAGCTCTCTCTCCTCCAAGACAGAGTTAGTGCTATGGCTTAGGTCGTAAACATTTTCCAAGTCCTGGGTATCAGAGGTACTTTTGAGAGGTGGGGAAGGCATACATAGGAGATCCTCGGGCCAGTGACATGATCTCTCTCCTGCCTTTTCCTTCCCAGGAATGTGGTAAGCTGTTCCACTCCTATGCATGCCTCTGCCCTGATCTGCTGTTTCGTTATAGAGCTAGATTCAGTCATAGACTACAATCTCCAAGGCTGAGCGCTAAGCCAGGTTTCTCTTCATACACGTATGATGTCAGATGTTTTGCTATAGGATGGAAAGCTAACTTAGATCATGACCTTCTGGTTAAGGGCATCCATCTGGCTTGCTGAATTCCTTGGGTTGAGGGTGTATCTGCTGCAACCCCCTATACATGCTGCCAGAGCCTTTCCCCTGAAACACCTCAGCTACAAGGGCATCCTTCAAAAACCTGACACTTGGTATGACGGGAGCTTGACAGATTCAGTACAGACGAGCTGTCACTAAGTTCTGCCGTGTCTCCTAAGGTGGGACCTCACCTTAGTTTTCAGCTTGTTGGAAGTCAAGAGGGACCTCAGTAAGTATGAGGGTGCCTAGAGTTGTGCTCAGGGAGCACTCCATTTTTAACCCACTCCATTTTAAAAAACAATCTCTGGGGAATTGTGGTAAAATTTAGCCACTACCTGTAAGCCAAGCAAATATCAATTTTGGATGTCCTCCTCAAAAATGCTCAAGAGGACCAGCAGTTGCCTAGCATAATCGTGATCTTGGTTGCCAACTTCACCACATCTGGAATCTCCTCAAACACAAGCAGCTGGGCAAAAGCCTTAAGAGGGAGTCCCTTGATTAAAGCCTTTGAGGTGGGAAGACCCACCCGAAATCTGGGCCACTCCTCCCCGTAGCAGCTCGTCTAAAAGAGCGTGGATAAAGGAAGCGTTTGCTCTTTACCTGCCTCCCTTTACTGTTGCTGGCAAGTTCATCTACTCTGCTTGAGGCATTCCAGCCTGCTGAGCTCCACAGTGACAGAACCTATGTCACGTTTATCTCTAACCCCACAATATAGCAGCTACTGAACAAACATCGGGTGCCCCACGCCTGTGAAATGGGTGAGTGAGAGAATAGATGAATTAAAATGTGCATGTGGGAGTTCTCCAAGCTACTGCACCATGCTGCTGTGAGCTGTGGATGCCAGGCAGAAGCAGAAAATTGCTGGGGGGGGGGGCGGCAGGGGGGGTGGTGGTCAGAGTGGAGGGTTCAGAGATGAACCTGAGCCTGTCATGCCTGGATAACTTAACAAAATGACTCCCAGAATAGCCAAAGCAGTGCTGCTGAGGTCTACAGGAGCAACTGGGGAGCAGGACTCCCTGAAGATGGAATCTGAGAGAAGAAGCTCTCGGATGGGGTTCTTGTTTCTGGGCACTGCTTTCATTAGTTCCCAACCCTTACATCCCTAGACCGTGGCTGCTAATGACTTGATCTCCTTTCTAGAACTTCTAAAAACCCATGAGCTGTAGAACAGACCACACTGCTGGACATCAGAGGGAAAGCATGCGTGGGAAATGACGTCATTATCCCCCCAGGGGAGCCCACACTGCTGAAGCCACACAACGTTACCTCTGAACACCCATGTCACACACTCTGGTAGATGAGTGGCCTTCAGCTTGGATCTGTACCAGCCACTATCATGGACACGGCACCACACGCTTTTGTGAGATGCTAGGTGACCGCTGTGTATGGAGGGACTTGTGTACTTGGCTGGCGGACTCACCAGCAATCTGCTTCTCCTACTTTCCAGCCACAGGATATGAGTTCGTTTCTCTTCTCTCCTTCTGTTACATCATCTTTCCTTTTTCACTGAACTTTGTCAAGTACTTGCCAGAGTCGGTTATGAAACCCATCCGATTTCTCTCCTGTTGCCGGAATTCCAAGAACTTTCTTACATATTGCTCAAGCCCTGTGCCCCCAGAATATAACATACATTCTGTGTTACAGACTTAGAGGCAAGCAGTAAATTACCCCTCAGAGATGAGTTTGTTTTCCAAAATGTCTCAGGTATTTCAGAGCCCCTCACATCTTGATATCTGAGACCTTGAACACACATACTCATGGACCCAGTGTTCAAAGAGGAGTTAGAACTGATTCTGTATGTATGTGCAATGCTAGGAATCAAACCCAGAGCCACACACATGCTAGGAGTGTTAGTAAGGTTCTTTAAAGGATCAGAACTGATAGAGTAGCATATGGATTTATTAGAGTGGCTTATAGGCTGTCATCTGGATAATCAACAATGCCTATCTCCCATCAGGAAGGCTAAAACTCCTGTTGTTTATTCACAAAACTGGTCACAAAACTGGTGTCTAAGAAGTTCCAATCTGGTGCTGGAGTCCAGAGCTCTTACTAAAGAGCTGTTGGTTTTCGTTCTATACTGAGACCCAAAGACGGGAAAGATAGCAGTTTCTCATAGAGGGAAAAGGGAGGATATCTATCTATTTCTAAAAATGTATATATACATATATATGTATCATCTATCTGCCTACAATTTAAGCAAAGGAATTATGACAACAATCTGATTCGCATTTATAACAATAATGTGGAAATTCTAGACTTGGAATATTTGGGTCTCTTTGAAAGTCAAGCCAGGGTGGAACCAAGATAACTTTTAGGGTTTGGTCCCAAGAAACTTGGTGGATGGAGCAGCATCTGAGATACGCTCATCCCTTGGTAGCTCTGGGAATGCAGTGTAGACGTTGGGGGGTGGAGTTGGCTAGAAATGAAGCTGGAGAAGAGAAAAAGCTGTAGATCACGCGACGTTTTGGATCTTATCCTCTAAGTCTATAACTGAAGGCACAGATGTAGATCCTTTTGTTATTTTAAGGAAAAGGAACTGGGGCAGTGCGAGGGTTTTCAATCCTAGTTGCCTCCTTCCTCCTATTCTGGGATGTCATCCATTTTTACTGAACCTTGAAGGCCCACGCTCTCCCTTCGGGGGCTGAAGAGTCACAGAAGACTCTCTCTCCTGTAAACTCAATAGAGTCTGACTGTCCCTGCCACACGAGCCTCTTCTGATCCCACACAGCAGCGAGTGTTCACTCTAGTGCCTAATAGGCCTCTGAGTACCTCCTTCTTAGTTTTATCTTCCCCACCACATTAAACTCCAGAGCAAATGATCAAATCCTTAAAAGATACATAATAGAAACTAAACTACTTCTGGGCCCGCTGTGCTAGCAAGGATCTTGTAGACCAGTTTCTCGGTGGACCCAACCTAGAATTTAGTAGCCGTTGGTGGTTATTTTAATAATAGAATCCACACAATATTTTCCTTAATTGAATACCCTAATATCGATAGCATATTATAAAATGTATACAAAATGCCTATAGCATATTGTCTTATATCAAATGTATACAAATTGCCTTAAGCACTACCAATGCAGGTTAGGAACACCAGTGGTTGTAGATGAATACTTTTATTTAACAGACAATTGGTTAACTTTTTAATGTTCAGAAGATAGAAGGCATGAAGAAAAATTAGAACTTTCCTTGGTGATAACATCAGCCATGATTCAGAAAATGCAATTCATAACCACAGGAGTCATCACCTGCAGAACGGTGGCAAGCATCACAAGGTACACACGCTGGCTGCTTTTTATATCAACGCAATACAAGCTAAAGTTATCCGAGAGGAGGAAACCCCAATTAAGAAAATATCCCCATGGTGAAGATATACAAAGAACTCAAGAAGTTAGACACCAGAGAATGAAATAACCCTATTAAAAATGGGGTACAGAGCTAAACAAAGAATTTTCACCTGAAGAAATTTGGATGGCTGAGAAGCACCTTAAGAGATGTTCAACATCATTAATCATTAGGGAAATGCAAATCAAAACAACCCTGAGATTTCACCTCACACCAGTCAGAATGGCTAAGATTAAAAACTTAGGAGACAGTGAAAGGATAAGGTTATAAGCTAGGAATCCCCCATGCCTGGGCATGTGGGGGGCACTTGAATCCGCAAGGCCAGTGGGGGAGGGTGGGCGCGACACTGCGTGGTGGCCACGTAAGCGGATATGACTTAACTAGTTCTTCCGGCCTCTGTGAGAGGGTGATAGGTTGTCAGAGAGCTCAGGTTCAGATGGTTTGAACTGATTGGCTTAGAAGCTTGTGGTAGGCGGGTTCTGTTATAAGTCTATAAAAGACCAAGGCAAGCCAGCTTGGGCGGGCTTACATCTTTACCTTGCTGGGGAGACAGTAACCCCCCAGAGCTCTGGAAATTAAAACCCTCTTGCGAAATTGCATCAGGTCTGTCTCTCGTGAGTGTTTGGGGTGCCGGTTTCTGAGGCATGTGGAGAAACAGGAACACTCCTCCACTGCTGGTGGGATTGCAAGCTGGTACAACCACTCTGGAAATCAGTCTGGCGGTTCCTCAGAAAACTGGGCATGACACTTCCAGAGGACCCTGTTATACCACTCCTGGGCATATACCCAGAGGATTCCCCTGCATGCAACAAAGACACATGCTCCACTATGTTCATAGCATCCTTATTTATAATAGCCAGAAGCTGGAAATAGCCCAGATGTCCCTCAATGGAGGAATGGATACAGAAAATGTGGTATATTTATACAATGGAATACTACTCAGCAATTAAAAACAATGAACTCACGAAATTTTTAGGCAAATGGCTGGAATTGGAAAATATCATCCTAAGTGAGGTAACCCAATCACAAAAGAATACACATGAAATGCAATCACTGATAAGTGGATATTAATTAGCCCAAAAGCTCTGAATACTCAAGGCACAATTAGCATATCAAATGAGTCCCAAGAAGAAGGAAGGAGAGGGCCCTGGTCCTGAAAAGGCTTGATCCAGTATCATAGGGGAGTACCAGAACAGAGAAATGGGAGGGGGTGATTGGGGAATGGGCGGAGGGAAGAGGGCTTATGGGACATATGGTGAGGGGGGAACCGGGAAAGGGGAAGGCATTCGGAATGTAAACAAAGAATATAGAAAAAAAAGAAAAAGAAAAAATTCTTTCAACAATGAACAGTGCTGTGGAAGTGTAAGCCAGATCAATTCCTTCCTCCTCAACTTGCTTTTGGTCCTAGTGTTTTGTAAGTTCAGTATGTGTTGGTGAAGACAGGGCGGAAAGGGAACCTGTGGTCAAGTCCCCGGAAGCCCTGGGACACGTAGGAGGCTGAGGGTGAGAGGATTTCAAGTTGAAGTGAGCCTGTCCTTCATGATGAGACTGGACTGCCAGAATTAAACAGAGAGGAACCCCCTGCATCTGTACACTTAGAAATTAGAAAATTAAGCCATTCTGGAAAAAAAAATGTGTGGGTGGTTCCCACAAAACTAAAAGTAAATCAGCCGTGGGTCCAGCATTCCTGTTCTGGGTATGTGGCTGAAATGAAATAGCACCTAAGCGTATCCATGACAGCATCTGCATGTGATTGACAGGTAAGTGGATGGAGAAATTGTTCCGTGTATACACAGCTGAATACCATTCAGTCATTAACAAGAAAACAATTTTTCTATTTTTGACAATTAAGTTCAAAGTGGAAGACGTTTTGCTAAGAAATATACTGCACCATCTTGGGACCTGTTAAGTAAGCGGTTACATAATAGGTAACCATGGAAACTGCAGCTGTGTCCTGGTAGCTCTGTCTCCCGGTGCTAAGGATGCCCCTTGTGGTTAAACACTGTTGAATCTGCCTTTAGGATTTTCCTGCTCTGGGTGAATGCCAGCCGTCAGAGGTCTCAGTTACCATCCTTGTACGAACCAAGGGTCTGTACCCCCAAGAGGCCCTGGAGTTGTTATAACGTCATTTCCACTGTGATCTTTGACCCACCCACCCCACCCTCTGCACATATCTTTTGGTGTTTTGAGTAGGATCATGGGAGGAAATATCCTAAAAGGAAGATTTGATCCATTTTGATCTGGAGCAGCAGGAGGAGGAAGGGCCACCTTCCATGAATACGCCACGTGCTTCATAAATATTAATAATCTTTGGCTGGTTTATTTCTTTTGAGAACAAAAGGATTGAGGAGAAACCTCTACCCGGCAGTGCCTTCCAGTTTGTTACCGGCGGAATCTTAAGAAAATAAAAATAGATTTTAAAATCTACCTAGAAATGGAGTAGAACAAGCTTGGGGAAATGGTGAGACAGGAGCCAGCGAGCACAGTGTAAATGCAGGAGGATGGAGATTAGACCGCTGGTGTACCTCATGGGGGTGGCTCTCTGAGCCCCAGTCTTGTCTAAGTTATCTCATGACAGCAGTGGCCTTACTGGTGTGCCCATCCCTGGCAGTGTGTGCACACTGCCAAGATCACTGCCTTAAAGATGGTGGCACTGAGGAGGACCCTTTGGTTTCCCTCCCCCCACTATCTCAACCTCTCTTGCTTCTCTTCCCTCTTATCTTCCCTTTCATCTCAGCCAGATCTCCTGCTTCACCCATCACCTCAGATAACAAAACAATTTTATTTATAGTTATTGGGAAATCCAGGCAGATTTAAGATTAAACTTTCAGTCCCTTAATTAAAAATGTCTTCTCTCTTCTGCTCAGAACCTGTGTTCGGGAAGGGGTGGGGTAACCTGCTCTCCTACCCTCTCTGTTTCTGTCCCCTAGGAATCCACTGATTCCTGCACCTTTGGAGCAAAGGGTAGAGGGGAAGAGGGGTGATAGGACCTGAAGAGAATGTTATTCGCCAGTGCTGTTTCGACATCTGTCTTGGCTGCGGAACCTCTTCTCTCATAGAGAAAGACCAAGAGCTGGTCCAATTGTGGACCGTGTGGAATGTTTGTGGACTCTGGAAGGCATGTTCCTCCCTTTGCAGACCCATGTTCCTTCCCTGTAGTCTGTGACATATCTCACGCATAGATTGGGTAATTCTACTTCCTACTCATTGAGACCATGACTTTTGCTCAGTTAACAACAACAACAACAACAACAACAACAAAACAAAAAAAAAAAAACACCTTAAATTCTCACTTTCAGGAAAACTTTGCAATTTATCTCTCAAGTCTATCTCCAAGTCACTCACTCTTTGGCCAGAATTAATTCTCCTTATTCACAAGTAATGCATGCTGAGAATCCCAACTGTGGAGACCTCTGAGTCCTGTGTATAGTATTTACACACACACACACACACACACACACACACACACACACAGGTTAATCTTGATTGGATTGAAAATGCCTAGAAGGTTATCAAAGCACACTCTGGGTGTTTCTGTGAGGATGTTTCTTGAAGGAATTAGGTCATGAGGGCTCTGACATGATGAATGATTCAAACCGTTGATGAATTTAATTTTTGAAAAAACTATTAGGAGGAATAAAATCATGAGAAGTGGGGCCTGATGGGTGGGAGGAAGCCACTAGGTCCACATCATTGGAGAATATTTTGTCATGATGTTGGTGGTGTAGCAAAACACTGCCCAGAGGGGCCACCAGCAAACCTTGTGTGTTAGGATCTTCCACTAAGGTAAAGTCAGATCCTAGATTGTGCTGCAGAAGAGATATTGGGAACCAGCCAGTTTGAAGTAGAGTTGAGTTTCTTAAAAGGAAGTTTTTAGCACAGATTTAAGTGCAGGGTCAATAGCAAGAGATGCTCTCAAAGCAAAGGTGGGCTTCTCCAAGGACAACTGCTCACTGGTAGGCCTAGGTATGGTCTTTGCTGTCCAGTTACATCTCAATGGGTCGCTAAGAAACGTTTCCCCCTTGTTTCCTCTTGAGATTAGAATGTGCCGGTGAGAATCCTCAAGATTATAAACTGATAAGATAAAGCTTTGAGTCACATGTGTTCTGTCTAAGCTCCACTCCACAATTACCTGGCAACAGCCAGGTATGCCCCTCCCCACCATTACCTGGCAACAGCCAGATAGGCCTGGACTACTATAAAAGAGGGTGCTTGGCCCTTCCTCTCTCTCTTACCCCTCTTACCTCTTATCTCTCCCTTAGCTCTCTCACTCTCTTAGCTTCTCTCTTGCCTTCTTGGGCTCTCCTCCCCTCCCCCCTCTCTCCACATGGTCATGGCCGGCCTCTGCTTCTCTACTCTCTCCCTCTTTCTGCCTTTCTCTGCCTCCACTACCCCCTTAACTCCCCTCCCCTGCCCTAAATAAACTATTTTATACTATACCAGCGTGTCTGGTCCCTCAGGGGGAAGGGATGCCTCAGCATGGGCCCGCAGAAGCACCCCCTTCCCCCACACCGCAGTATACCATGCTCTCCCACCTCTGTTCTCTTTTTATGATCAGAGCAACATGTTATACAAGGTGGGTAAGACAAGACCTTTACTTTAAACAAGGTTTCTGGTGAGAGTTCTAGAAACCTGTAGGTTTACAGGCGAGAAAGTAGAAAGACCATCATACTTCGGCATTAAGCATGATTCACTGTTACATTAACGTTCTTATTCAGACATCTGGGTATATATCTCTGTATCTGCAACCATCGCAGCAAATACCATTATACATGCTAGAACAGTACGACGTTCCCCTTACCTTCTCGGTCTGTCTACCCTGCCTTACTGGCTGCTTCCTGTTCCTGTACCAGTACTTCCTGGTACTGCACCACTGCCCTTCCTGGTTTTGTACCACTGCTTCCTGTTCCTGCACCACTGTACTTCCTGTCTACCTAATGGTGACTCTATGGTCTTTACCATGAAGGACTGAAACATTTGAATCTGAAAGCAAAAAAGTCTTTCCTGTCTTTAGTTATGTTGGGCATTCTGTCACAGACACAGCAAAGCTAACACGATTCTCACACGAATTTCATTTCTCTTCCATTTTAACTGTTTACACATATTGTGACGGTTGCTTTTGTAGTTTGAAGTACATGCAGAGAAACTCGCACAGATTTATTTTTCCTTTTCCACAATTTCAAAGACAGATTTGTTTTTACTGTGACGTTTAGAACTATCTACATGAAGGATTTTTTTTTTCCTTTATCAATACCTTTTCTTTATTTTGCTTAAAGGAAGCATGTCTAGCCCCTTGTGGCAAAAAACGACAGTGTCACTCTGAGTGCACTTTGAGGCTATTGCTATACAAAATCAGGGTCTCTCGAACACAAGCATTGTTCAAGATGTCTAATTCATTGTTCAAGTTCATTGCCAGATGATCTGACAAGCAAGACGCTACCAATGTGGCTGGGGTGGGGAGGTGGGGGTGGGTGGGGAGGTGGGGGTGGGTGGGGAGGTGGGGGTGGGTGGGGAGGTGGGGGTGGGTGGGGAGGTGGGGGTGGGTGGGGAGGTGGGGGTGGGTGGGGAGGTGGGGGTGGGTGGGGAGGTGGGGGTGGGGCGGGCAGGGGGACAACATAGCATGTGTCTCTTGGATTTGCAGGACAAAGAAATGCTTTATGTCTGCATGGACAGAGCAGAGCAGTTCATTTTCCCTACTCAGAGTAGATACGTTCTTAAACTCACACATCTTTATTTCTAAACTTTCCATGGAATGTTTTTGGAATATGGTTGACCATGTGAAACTGAAACTGGAAAGAGGAACCCCCGATACATCGGGCTTTTGTACTCTCTAGCTGGGTTATTTTCACTACAAAACCCAAGAACTCCTTTTGGTCCGCACTTGAGAAGTTCTGTGATCTTCTCTATTACATGTGGTCCCTTTACCTCAAGAATTCCTTTCCTGCTGGACCTTTGCAGGTGTCACTCCTTGCTGGCCGGTCACCAGAGGGATGCAGACAAGCAGATTCAAGGCAGACACAGCAAACATTGGAGCATCCCAAGGTCAGGATCCAGGAGACCAGGTGCGTGTTCTCATCATGTTTGCCAGAGACAAGGGCTCACGTCTCAAAGTCCTTAATCGTATGCGTGTGTGTGTGTGTGTGTGTGTGTGTGTGTGTGTGTGTGTGTATAATGCCAACTATTCTAGGAGTGCTGTCCCTCCCCCTTCCCTATCCTTTCCTGTCTGAATCTGGCAGTTTCTCTGTCACTCCACCGTAGCTGACCTGAGAAGATGCAGTTCTTTCCCTCTCTGCTCTCACACAACTTCAGTGGTTCTCAGCTTTCTTGCCCTGCAGTCTTCCTCCCATACACAGCATTTGACTGGGATCGCCTGGGAGACATTTTCTACATTCTCTTACCAAATCTATAGTAAATAAAAGAAAGCATCGCCGGGCGTGGTGGCGCACGCCTTTAATCCCAGCACTTGGGAGGCAGAGGCAGGCGGATTTCTGAGTTCGAGGCCAGCCTGGTCTACAGAGTGAGTTCCAGGACAGCCAGGGCTACACAGAGAAACCCTGTCTCGAAAAATCAAAAAAAAAAAAAAAAAGCGTGTCCATAGCAGAAAGAGAGAAAGGGAGAGCTCTGTAGTTCTGAGCCAGCATTCCTTTCTTCTCAGGCAGCAGGAAGTGTTAGAACGTGCCTCCGGAGCAGGGGTTCTGTTTCCAGGGCATCAGAAGGGAGATGAGCTGTGATGTAAACATCTGATATTGCTGGAAACCAGGCAACGGGGGAACCTTCATTTGTTCCAAATGTCTCAGGGAACTGCCCAGGAGGGCAAAATGATGGTGTGGGGATTCCAGTATGGGTGTCTGAGACCTTAAAGGAATCTGATGGAGGACTGGAGAGGTGGTCGGTGTTTAAGACCGTTTACTGCATCCCCAAAGGACCTGGGTTCGATTCCCAGCACCCAGTGGTAGTTTAAAATTCTCTGTAACACAAGTTCCAGGGAATCCAACACCCTCTCTACCAACACCAGGTATGTGTGTGGCACACATACACACATGCAGGAAACACTCATATACATAAAAAATTTATGTCTTCTAAGTAAGTGTTTTTCAACCTGTAAACCAGGATCTCTTCGAGAGCCAAGTGGCTCGCTTTCACTGGGCTCATAGTCAGATGTTCTGCATATCAGATATTTACATTACTATCCCTAACAGTAGTAAAATTACAGTCATGAAAATAATTCTATGCTTGGTGATAAACACAATACAAGGAGTTGCATGAAGGGGGTCACAACACTAGGAAGGTTGAGAACCACACTTTAAAGAATTGCATAGACCACCTTGCTTCAAAGCAAGTGCACAGAAAGCACACATAAAACTGGGATCTGAATCCACAGACCTCTGGAACAAATGACCAACCTCCCCACGTTGGCACACATCCTCCGTGGCCTCTCCTTGGGTCTCACTCTTCTAACTCCTGGACCAGTAGGCCAGAAGCTGGGGGTCAGGGAGGAAGACCGAGCACAGAGGGGAGCACGGAGCTGCCCCGCTCCACACCGAACCCCGCCCGAGAGTGCCTGGGAAATAAGTGCCATTTCTGGCCTCCTTCCAGATTGTCACTTGGCCCTATTTAGGGCACTCCGTGAGTTCATAGTCTGTGGCTCACCTGGGCATGGAATCACTTACCTATTTCCTTAGATCTATTCCAAACAACCAAGTCCTGAATGAAACTTTGGAGATTTGGGGCATCTAGTAAGTTGGATGCAGACTTGGCTTTGTTTACGGAAGACGCCAAACCCTATTATCCAGCCAGGAATTGGGATGCAGTGCTGAAGACGGGGTAAGCACATGATGGGAAAGCATTGCTCTCTATTTCTATTGGAACATACCAATGGCATTGTGACTTGTATAGCTCCTGGTGATCTCTGAGTCGTTGGTAGGTGTAGGAAAGTCTGCTACTTCTTCCAGGTATTAACCTTTATATAGATGTGGGGGGGGGGACAAAAAACCAAAAATTTCTTTTCTAGGGCTCAATAGCCAGTTACTGGAGTGATCTGAACCGCTGCCCCCCCTCCCCACAATGGTAGACTGGATCTGATTTTGATTCACGGTGTTCTATAGAAAGCACAAGGAAAATGAATAATTCATGAACCATGTGGAACATTTATGATTTATTTACAGCCCCAAATTCAAAATAACTCAGAGTGTCACATAGCCTGCAGCCTGGCATGCCATTTACAGCAATATTTAGCAAGGAAGGGACAAAGATGGGTCACAGGAGATTTATTGTAACGTCATATACATCAGGAAAGAAGAAACCTAAGTATACGCTGAGAAATAAACTGAATGATGAGGGACATAAAGGGTGACTTTAAGAAAATTAGAGGTAGCAAGAGATCAACTACTAATGCCTTGCAAGGAAACCCCATGATTGTGTAGAGATTGACTACTGATGCCTTGCAACAAACACCTTGATGGCAAAGGTAACCACTCTAGGAATTCTTTTCTAATGATTTCTTTATTATATCTTGTGTTTGTTTTAGTTTTTTTTAAAGCTTTTACTGGTTATACTGGTTGTATTTCTTAATACAATCTGTTCTTTTGGGTTTTAATTTGGTGGGGTTTTTGTGATTTATTTTATACAGCATATTTTGATCCTATTCTTGCCTCTCCACCCCAACTCCTCCAAGATCATCCCCATCTTCATGGTATCTTAGCAACACAGCAGCTAAAATCCCTACAATCATTAGGAGAGAGATAATTTTGTCAGTTTTGCAACATATCCTCTAGAGCAGCGGTTCTCAACCTTCCTAATGCTGTGACCCTTTAATACAGTTCCTCACATTGCAGTGACCCCCCCAACCACAAGATTATTTTCATTGCTACTTCATAACTGTAACTTTGCCACTGTTAGGAATCATAATGTAAATATCTGCTATGTAGGATGTCTAATAAGGGAACCCTGTGAAAGATCTCTCAACCCTCAAAGGGATCATCATTCACAGGTTGAAAACCACCAATTTAAAAGACTTGTTTTATGTGTATGAGCATTTCCTGTATGTGTGTATCATAATTTAAGTAACTGGCGTTTCCAATGATCTTTTTGGGGGGCCGGGACCCACAGCTGAGAACCACTGCTGTAGGTCATCATTTGCAGATCTTAAATACCATGCGTCTCTGTCCCTCTAACCCAGACATTACAGAGTCTCGGCTGGGAGGTTATTTTTAGGCCTGGCGCATCAGCATGGATTTTCATGAACAGAGTTACCCTATAGCTAAGGAAACAAAGACTTATGATGTGTCATGGAAGCTGAAATGAAATAGTCTTCTCTGAAAGGGATCTTTTCCATTAAACTGAAAGAAGATGGTCATTAAAAACTAAAGTGATTGTTTAAAAGTTCTCCATGAATTCTCATCAATGACACTTCGAAGTGCTTGGTCATCCTTGAGGTTTAGAAAGATGGCTCTTAGATATCCAATCTAAGATCTTGGGAGGTCGGGAGGGGAATGCTCCAGTCATAGCTAAGAATTCTCAATGATGACACGAACAGTTGAATTACTGGTAGTTCTAGGTAGTTCTTTTCCACGAGGTTTTGCCTTTTGAACAAAGCCACCCCAGTTGCCAACAGTCATACTAGTATCTCTGTCATCAGTAAAGACAGAGGCAGAGACAGCAAACACCTTCCTTGTTGGGAGGTACTTTTATGAGTGAGTTGTCCCCTTGGCCTTTGTGTAGATGACATTGACCGCTCACCCTGGGAAAGAGCCTTTGGGTCCTTGGCTTGGATCTCATCTCATTCTGTGTCTTAATGTGTAGCTAATTCTTTGGGAGTTTGTTCTCATTTGCCTGATATAGCAAATCATGATAGACGAAAGGGACACACATATACAGTCCTGAGCAAAAACAAATACACGGAACAAAACAAATAAGAGGAATTCTTTTTAATTTATTTATTATTACTGGGAGTGACGTGGGCCCACATGACATCAGAGGCAAACTTTCAGCAGCTGGCCCTCCCCTCCCAGGAGGCTCCATGCATCAAACTCAAGGTATCAGACCCGGGCCGCAAGTTCCTTTACTCCCTGTCCTGGCTGGTTCTGTGTGTCAACTTGGCACAAGCTGGAGTTATCACAGAGAAAGGAGCCTTCCTTGAGGAAATGCCTCCATGAGATCCAGCTGTAAGGCATTTTCTCAATTAGTGATCAAGGGTGGGAGGGCCCATTGTGGGTGGTGCCATCCCTGGGCTGGTATTCTTGGGTTCTATAAGAGAGCAGGCTGAGCAAGCCAGGGGAAGCAAGCCAGTAAGAAACATCCCTCCATGGCCTCTGCATCAGCTCCTGCCTCCTGACCTGCTTGAGTTCCAGTCCTGACTTCCTTTGGTGATGAATAGCAATGTGGAAGTATAAGCTGAATAGACCCTTTCCTCCCCAACTTACTTCTTGGTCATGATGTTGGTGCATGAATAGAAACTCTGACTAAGACACTCCTCCTCACTGGCCCCAAATACTGGGAATTATTACCTGTCAACTGACGCTCAGAGCTCGAAGACTGTGGGCATCTCTGAGGTCTGGGCTCCCAGCTCTAGCACATCAATGCAGAATACCATGCTGAGTCTCTCTTACTACCTGCTGCATCTCTAGCTATGGTTGCCTAGCAACCCCATCACTCTACAGGTTTGCACGAGGCATGTTAACCTGGATATAAAACCAGGGCAGCATTTAGAATAACGTCCCGAGCAGCCCTACTTAATCATAGTCAATGTTGTTCCAGTCAAACCTCCATTAGGATATCCTGTCCACACCAAACAGGGTGAAGGCCACTGCTGAAGGCACCAGCCCGAAGACACCTCAAAGGATCAAAGATGAGGACAAGCTGATTCACCGAACAATTCACAAAACAAGTGGCTTTCCCCGTCCTTCCCCTTGAGGTTCTGAGTGAGTGCATGAAATACTGTTAACATCTGTCTTACTTTCTCCTATAGGATAAAAATAATAATAAAGCCAGCTGAATTAAAGAGAAAGAGAGAGAATAAAAGTCTTGCCAAACAATGAGGAAAACTGGTGTCCTTGGCTCTGATTCGGTGAGAAAAAGTGTAGCTGATTCCAGGCCATTAAAGGGACATCTGTCTGCAAAGTGGAATGAGTCCTGACGGGGAAATCTTACTGCCCACTGTGTCCGTTAAGGCCATGATCCCATATCACATAGCTACATCTCCCACACACTTCTCATACTGCTAAGCCAATTGGATGCTTCCGGGGGGCTGAGCTAGTTAATAGATTCTGGCAAATGACCCACAAAATCCAGGATGCTGGGCCCTAGGGAGACTGCACAGGAGTTAACCGAAAGCATCAGGGGGAGGTGGAGGGGGTGCTGGGATCAGGAGCCAGCATTGACCCTGCACTCCCGCCCACGGGGTGTGGGGAGAAGGGACCATACTCGTTACTTTCTGTTGGTATAGACAGCATGTGCAAGGCTCAACGACCCAAGAGTGACCTGTGGAAGCCAGAGTTTATTCTGGCTTACGGTTCCAGAGGATGAGACCATCGTGGCAGGGAGGAATGTTGGCTGGAGCGGGAAGCAGAGATATTATGCAAATAGAAGCACAGAGCAGAGAGGGTGGCCTGGGGGTAGGGCAAGGCTACACAGCATGAAGCCTACCGGAAGTGATGCACTTCCTCCAGCAAGACCCTACGACCTGAACAAACTACCCCAACAGCACCACGGACCGGGGAACAAGGGTTAAAATAGTTAAAATACCTGACCTACGGGAGAGAGGTCTCAGTCAAGCCACCGTGGGGATCACCCGTGAATCACTCTTTAGCTGAGGTGGAATCTCACCCAGGCACCTCTCGAGCGACCTGCCAGACTGAGCATCAGTGGTCTAGACAAAGAGCTACTCAGCAGACTCGACTGAGCCTGTAGCTTGTGGGTGGGCTGATTGAGTACCAGAGGAGGACGTGATCTGGGGGTTTGTTCATGATGCCAGAGGACTTTGATCCGCATGGCGGCCTAGTTACAGTGCTGGGCTTCCTCGGGCTATAAGTCTGCACATAGGGCCAAACGTGTTAATGACGGCCTGTGATGAGGATGGTCCTGGGGGTGTACTGAGCCCAACAGGAAAGAGCACTATGAATCATGACGACGTGTCCTTGACTAGGGGTAGGGGAGACACGGGACCAGTGCTATCACACATCATGATACTGCACAGGGACACTGGGAGCTCTGGACATTGTCACGGAAAGCTTAGAACGCTTTGAGGCTGAAGACTGGCTCTGGTTTTGTGGAATTTATGACGTGGTTAGGACAGTCGTAAATGCCTTTATCGGGATTCATGCTCTGATTCACCAGGGGAGCCACGGAAACCCCAGGCTTCTCATGGGCTGCGTGTCTCATGCTTAATGGGCTGAACAGTCTCTGCAAGCCTCTTGCAGGTATAAGGGAATTTCATGCAGATCGTGAGCTGGGAAATAACATTATCAGGACATTTTTTTTTTCCCAAAAATTATTCTGGTCCGGAGATGAAGCTCGGACCGGAGGAAACTAAAATAAGCGAGCCACCAACCTGTGCTAGCCATGAAGAAGCATTGAAACTCTGTATAAGGGTTAGGCATCCCCAGGCTAGAGTGTGGAAATAGGAATTCGGGGTCGCACCAAGAAGTGTTCCAGTCGTGAAGATTGGGGTGGATGGGAGTGAGGTACAGTGACACACACGTTTGAAGTCCTCATGATGCCAACGGTTACTTTGTATGCTAACTAAAAACAGTAAGAGCAGTTTAGAGGAGGGAAGATATGCCTGGTGGTAATACACACATACACCTAACCCTGGCATAGGAGTACTGTGAGTCTGAGAGCAGCAGCCTGAGCTGCATAGTGAGATTCTCTCTCTCTCTCTCTCTCTCTCTCTCTCTCTCTCTCTCTCTCTCTCTCACACACACACACACACACACACACACACACACACCAAATAAAACCAAGGCTTAAAGAAGGCTTTAAGATGGATCTAAGAAACATAGAGATAGATCTAAGAAACACAGTTGAAAAGATGAAATAGCATCACGGTCTTAAACCTGGGAGATGGGGAGAGAAACAGCCAGTCCTATTAACAAAAGCAGGGAGCCGAAGTCGAGGAGCACACTCAGGATGCTGTACAAGAGCGAGCGGGGGACAGTGGGAGGCTGTCGGGGCCCTGCTATTGTTCAACTGCTGCTGCTGCTACAGATGGGCTCACCCAGTGGAGCACTTTCCTGGGGGCTGGGGGGTGGGTGGGTAAGCTGTGAATTGGACATTGTGTCTTGTTCTAGCTTTTTCAAGGCTAGTGGAGGACATCCAATTTGGACAGCTGGCCAGGGTTAGAGGTTTGGTCCGTGGCTGTGGAGTGAGGCCAAATGGGCTGGACTGAACCCGTGCCCTTGACCGGAAGATCAGAGGGCTCCCTGGTAATCAGCTCCAGCCATTGCTGCCGCAGCGTCTCATCAGACACTGGCTCCCCCCCACCCCCGCCCCCACCCTCGCCAGCTGGACGGCTGCCCTCCCTCCCCGCCTGTCCCAGCTTTGGATAGAGGTCACACTGAAGTTGTACGGGTTTTTACCGCTCTCGGGTGGATGAGAGGGAGCAAGGTTCATCTAGGTCGCCGTGTGTGCACGTGACACCTTGCTCGACGTGCAATTTCACCCTCTGCCCGCCGTCTTCACTGACGCCTGCTTTATGACATCAGACATGAATTTCATTAATGGTGGCTGCGCGTCAGCCACCTGACACTCTCACAGAAGCCTGATGCGAAGGCTCACTCCTCTGTGGGGTCTGGGCTTGCTTCCCAGGTCACTTACTAGCTTGCCACAGACATCCTTCCTCATGACTCCTGGGTTCACTGGGCGCAGGTAGATTCTTTCTCTCCGTTTGTGTGTTTGTTTGCTTGCTTGCTTGTTTCAGTTATGTGTCTGTGTCTGGTTGTGTGCACGTCAGTGCAGGTGCCCTCAGAGGGCAGAGGCGTCAGATCCTCCTGGAGCTGGAGTTGCAGGTGTCGGGAGCCATCGGACGTGGTGCTGAGAACCTGCAGGGCCTCGGTAAGGAGCAGTGTGCACTTTGCTGAGTCTCGTCTCCAATCCATTGGGTGGGATTCTCGTAGAACCCCCATGCAGCTATGGATGGGGTGGGAACAACCAAAATAGCTCCGCCCCATGCCTGGCCCCGTGCCGGGAACAGATCTGACATGATCTCTTCCTATGACCATGTATGGATTCTCTCTCTCTCCAACTGGCCCCTCCCATGGCCTCCTCCACGGTGGCTGAATATCCTATATATCACTCGGGAATGTTCAGAGAGCAAAAGCCGAAGATTCTGTGCCTTCTGTGACACGTTTCTAGAACACTGTCATAGAGACAGACGGCTCGGGGATGTGGGGACCACAATTGATGGAGGTTTCATCCAATGGCTTCTGGGTGCTTTAGGAACAAAAGATCCTGAGACCTTCTAGGTACCTGGTATCACCTGACCTCAACTATCCCACCCACCCCCCCTGCTTTCAAGCTATACTGGGCTTTCTTCTTCCTTTGCCTCTCTCTGGGAGAATGAAGCGAATGTGTATGTCGCGGTGGGGAACTGAGTAAGCCTTGCTAGATATGCAGGGTCACTTGTAGACAGAACCTCCTGTGCAATGTGTAGAAGTTTCCCCTCTCCATTCTTCTGGAAGAGTTTGGGCTCTTAAAGGAATGGGAGCATCACAGGAAGACCAGCACTCAACTAATCTTCAGACTTGGGGGCTCTCAGAGACTGAACCACCAACCAAAGAGCACACTCAGGTTGGACATAACCCCAAGCACGCGTGGAGCTTGGCCTTCATGTGGGTCCCCCAGTACTAGAGCAGGGGCCGCCCCAGAAGCTGTTGCCTGTCAGTGGATTGTGCTCCCCTCACTGGACTGTCTTGCCTGGCCTCAGTAAGGGAGGATACGCCCAGCCCGGCAGAGGTGTGTTGTGCCAGGTTGGGGGGGGCAAGACCCAGGGGAGCCTTCAACCTTTCAGAGGTATAGAGGAGGGGGACGGGAGGAGAGACTATGTGAGGGGGGTGGGGACCAGGAGTGGGAGGCCGCAGTGAAGTGAATAAAAAATAAATAAATAATTTTTAAAAATCATTTTTTAAAAAAAAAGATGTTTCCCCTCTCAATAAAAGGCTGTTGGCCTATGAGCTTAGGCAGGAGATAAGGCGGTAGAAATTCCTATAGAGAGAGAGGATTCTGGGAGAGAGTTAGAGGTCTGGGAGATTGACCCTGGTACCCTGAGGAAGATGGTCACGTAAAAACTGAGAAGATGACCAGTCATGGAGCCCTCACTGAAGAGAATAAACAAGTTAGTTGAGTTACGAGCCAGTCAGAGAGCACGCCCTGGCTTACAGCCGAGGCAGTCAGTCGTTCATAATAATTCTGTCTCAGACTCGTTATCTTGGGGGGCAAAGTGTTAGGTTATGGTTGGAAAGAGACTATATAAGACTAGGCTTTGCGATTCCAGTCACGGATAAAGCCAAGGTGTGAAGGGAATCGTAGTGACCCCCAAAGGACTATTGCTCCCCAGGTGACTGCTGGGAGTTAGTAAAGCCATGGGGGGGCAGGCTGAGTGGGGCCTCTCAGAGTACTGAGGGTATGGACCTGAAGGTGAGAGTTGACCCCAGTCTGTGTCTGTGTGCCCCCCTCCCACATGAGAGGACTGGTTTTATTACGCCACACATTACAGCTAGAATGTTTCCCAGAACAGTAAAGCCAACTTGTACTGGACTGAAACCTTCACCAGTTTTGAACTCTTTGACTAATACATTGTGATTTATAGTGGCTTGAAAGAGACAGAGACACATATCATGTGTTTTCCTCATTTATGGGATCATAGGTTGTACATAGATACGTAAGACCACATGTATCATACATGACATGCAAGAGAGCTGGAACAATGCAGGGGACTGGCAAAGGGGGGACGGGGAGGGCACGGCGTGAGTTTTATTTCTAAGTTATTTTTTAAAGTTGTAGAAAGCTGACTGACACAGCGAGTGTGGGAGGAGCACTGGGAGCACTGAGGATTTTGAAATTTCTAACAGTGTGGTTTCAGCAGTGTTGGGTGTGGTAAAGGGGGAGGCTGAAATAAGCAAGATGAAGCCAGATCATAAATCATATACCAAGCCAAGGAATCTGCATTTGCTTTCCTATGTGCTGAAGGATCTTTAAGAAGGAAAAACTCAATCAGATTTGCACCGTGGCTGTCTTCTGCTGTCTGCCCGCTTCCCTCTGTAAACTAAGCCAAACTGAGGAGGACGAAGGAGGTTCCATGGGGCCCCAGTCAGTCTGGGAATGCTGGGAGCGTTTCAGATCTTAGAAGAGAAGCAAGGAGGCTTGGGCCTCTGAGGCACAGGCAGCCGGGGTCCTGGGTCTCCCGTCAGCTACAGTGGCACTGCCAATGGCAGCAGCAGAGGCCGAGGTGGTAGCATGAGCCTAGCCAAGCTAGGTCCAAGATCCAGGGGTGAATGCTTCAGGAGAGAGAACGCTTCCCCTAGTGTTACAGCTCAGGAAAGTCAGCCCTCCTCAGACAGTCCTTGGTGAATCACTTGTGTGCTTTATTCCATGTGGACGGGGCTGTATAAATCTTGGTGGGGGGATGGGAATTACGGGGTAGATGTTTCCCATTGGCTGAGTTTGAGCTGTTATTGGTGCTCTGTTGGCGTGGGGAGGGACTCCAGATGCTGCGTCACATGATGCATGGTCCTCTCAGCGGGGTGTCATGGTTACATCTTCCAGAGCAGGCACGGAGCTGGGTCTGGGCTGACCCAGCCTTACCAGGTCTTACGCCTGTCTGGTAGTAGGTTCCCACACGCCCTACCCTTGACATCTTGGGTGATGTACTGAAAAAGGAAGAGAGCAAAAAGCAGAGACTGATTAGGATATTGTTACAAAAGTCTTAGCAGGGCTGTTTCTGGGGTGTCTCAGCCCGGGGGGGGGTGAACTGGGAGAGGCCATGTACACAAACAACTTGATTTAAAATGTATTATAGAATGCATGGGCCAGTCCAGGCCTCCAGTCCCAGCACTGACCAGGTAGGATCATGAATTTGAGGTCATCCTGGCTACATAATGAAACTGTCTCAAAACAAACAGACAACTAGTCAGATAGCCTACTAACTGAATGAATAAATGAATGAATGAATGAATGAATGAATGAATGAAAAATATTTATGGGCCTATGAAAGATGATTGCTTGGTAAAGACTCAGAAAGCAGGGAGAGTTACTGAGTGTGTGAAGGTGTCCAGACCCCTTCTGCTTCCGTTCAGGTCTGTGAGGTATGCCTTCATGTTCTCGACTGTTAAATATTGCTTCTGGGTAACTCCTATATCTTACTGCAAGAAGCAAGGTAGCAATGGGGCTATTTCTCACACCATTATGGTAATTTACAACTTATCCAAATGGGAACAAGAGAGGGTTTTCTGGTCTTTCAGCTCCTCCGTGGTACTTTCTGCGTCCTTGCCCGTGACCTGGGAGTACCTGGGAGTACCTGGGAGTACCATCAACCAGAGATGCTCTTGGAGACCACCATTATACTTTATTGATGCTGAACAGGAACACCAGTCTAACCCGGTGCACTTAGGGAAATGGGAGTAGTAATTCATCTTCCCCTCATATGAAATTTATGATCCATATTCTTATGTAAAAATAACACGGACTCCAACCATGCCAGTTCCTGACATAAAATAATACACACTCCAACTATGCCGCCTCTTACGCTCTTTGGACCATAATTGTTGCACTCCTAGAATGTTCTAATTCTTGTAAAGTTGCTACCATCTCTAGGGTGGAGAGGAGGGAGCCTGTGGACTTTGTTCGTTCAGACAGTGTCCATCCTGCATCTCGGTGGCCCAAGAGCCACAGGGAGAGCATGTCACCACCGTGACAGACAGCAGATGACATTCATCAGAAGGCCTGTCTTGAAAGTTTGTTGAAAATCCTATCCAACTTTTAAGAACTTTTTTTTATTCAAGAATCTTTGTTAGTTTCCCCCTCATTTCCCACAATTCTTCACAAGATCGTTAAGAGAGCAGTTCTCGATGTGTGTGTCCTAACACTGTCTTAGGGTTTTCCTGCTGTGGACAGACACCATGACCAAGGAAACTCTTATAAGGACAACATTGAATTGGGGCTGGCTTATAGATTCAGAGGTTCAGTCCATTATCATCAAGGCAGGAACATGGCAGCATCCAGGCAGGCATGATGCAGGAGGAGCTGAGAGTTGTACATCTTCATCTGAAGGCTGCTAGTGGAAGACTGGCTTCCAGGCACCTAGAAGGAGAGTCTTAAGCCCACACCCACAGTGACACACCTACTTCAACAAAGTCACACCCTGGGCCAAGCATATACAAATCACAGACACCTTTTGGGGCGAGGGGGTATGTGTCAAACAACCCTTTACAGGGGTCACCTAAGATCATCTTGCATAACAGGTATTTACATATGATTCATAGCAGTAGCAAAATTACAGTTTTGAAGTAGCAAAGAAAATTATTTTATTGTTGGGGATGACCGCAAGACGAAGCGCTGTGTTGAGGGGTCACGGCATTAGGGAGGTTGAGAACCACTGCCTTGCCTTGTTTGTTAGCTTGGTTGGAACTGAGTTCAAGAGGCACGCCTCTGGGCAGGTCTGAGAGGGTGTTTCCTGGAAGACTTAACTGATGTGGGAAGGACCCTGCCCCAGAGTAGACAGCACTTTGTCCCCAAGAAGCCCACGTATAAAGAGGCCTAAGGGAGAAGCCATGCTGCTATTGCCTGTCCCCCTTAGCCCCTAGCTGGTACATGCACCGACTCTGCTGCTGCTGCTGCTGCTGCTGCTGCTGCTGCTGCTGCTGCTACTTTTCTCCTCGTTCACTGACATCGGAGCTGTGTGGCTGGTCTTCCAGTGTGGAAGGAACACCAGCAACTCTCTAA